>VXBS01000184.1:45350-78072 GCA_013400255.1 Sitta europaea
AAAACAAAAAAACCCAAAAGAACAAACAAACAAAAAATACAGAAAAAAATCTCCCAAAGCAAATAATGAAAAAAAAGATCCTGGCAAGTTAAGTCTCCTCAGTCCTGAGGGGCTGAAATTAGTACCTGCTTGTTGTTTGCATTTACTGGATGTTGAGGACTCTAGGCTATGAATTGACCTCAGCTGTGGCCGTACTTTTCAGTGTTTGCTATAGAGAGGATATAAACCCACAGCTGAAAAGCAAATATTTGCATTTCTGAAGGAAGACTACCCTTCTCCTGCTTTTCTTTAGGACACTGAAAGGTGCTAACCATCTATTTTACTCAAATTTGTAGTTTCCTATGTGTCTTAGGATATAATGTAATATGTAACCAAAATATATATTCTATTACCATCCTCATAAGCTGTTAAGGCCAGGTGGGGCAGAGTCCTTTAACTCTTTCACGAGTCAACCCTGGTAACTCTCTCTGGAACTATCTCTGCTAATGGGCAGTCAAGGTCTCACTGAATGACTTGAAAATCACATCATCCCATGAGATGTTCCACCCAGGGGGAGGAACCAAGCCTTCCTACCTGCATATGATCTAAGGTTTGGAACACCATGGGCAGCCTTATCCACTGAATTCCCAGAGGACAAGAGCTCCATAACCACTACTGGACCTCCAGATAAATACCAGACTCTTCTGCAGGATCACTGCTTCAACCGAATCCATTCATCACTGCAACAGGACTGCAGCCACTGTATAATTAGAATTCTACTACCACCTGTGGTGGTTTGAAATGGAAGTGAGGTTTTTTTTCGGATTCAGTGGTCAAACCAATGGGTGCTCAGGCTTGAATATTGGCACCTGGTGTGGCCACTGAGGACAAGGATCCNTGGAGCCAAGAGTGGGCAGTGAAAGAGTGATGTGAGCAGAGATGGAGAGGAAGATCTCTGTTCTCAAGGCCCCTCGGCCCCAGGGGGTGAAAATTGGGGGGGACTGGTGTCCCTAAATTTGAAAGACTGTCATTTTTGGAACTAACCAAAACATCTTTAAAGAAGAAACCCTAGAAACAGTTCTGGTCCATGCGACAGTGGTGAGAGCACTGGACATGGAAGGGGAAGTCACAATATGGTGCAAGAAGGACTCCTATATCTCCTTAAAGAACTGAGTGCTGATTATCAGAAGGGTGGTAATGGACTGAAGATGAATTATTTGAAAAATGGTAACATGATTGGGAATTCAAGTTTTGTCTTACTGTGTTGTGCTGGGATTTTGGGTGGAGGGAGGAGGAGTGTTTTTAAGGTTTTCATCCCCTTCTCTGTGTGTTTTCTTTATATATTGTAAGTAATAAGTTTTTTTTTTCCCCTTTTGTTTCAAAGTTAGAACCTGCTTTGTTCTGTTTTTGGTCACATCTCACAACAGACACCAGGGATAGTGTATTTTTGTGGGGGCACTGGCTTTGTGCCAGCATCAAACCATGACACCACCCCAGCCAACAGGGCGTCAGGTGGTAACCCGACTGTCAGTTTAACCCAGTGTTTCTGTATTATTGCTGTTATCTTAATTTTCCTATTAAATTCTAATTCTGAATGGTTTACTTTCAAAGTAGTATCTTACCGACAGTATACTTTGGGAGATATCAACTGTGTTACTTTGGCAGTTGCAATTCAATGAAATCTGAATCAAACCAAACCAAAACCAGTCTTTCTGTTTACTTCTGTTCCTTAGGTCCAAACAAGTTATTCAACTGAAGCCACTTCAGAGATGGACAAATGAGGAACTGGTAATGTTATTTTTCCTGAATGGGTTGCAAAATATAGAAATACTAGTTTTCTGAATATGAAAAATGGCTGTACAAAAGTCACATCAGGTGGATAATGGAGCAAGGTTTCTTTCGCCTTCAGGTATTAGCACTTAAAAAAGAAAATAGGAATAAAACCTAAAATAGTGTACATATGGCAAGACACAAAAGAAGATACAGAGATTTTTCAAAGTTGTTTTTTTTTTTTCATTTTGTTTTATGTATGGTTGCCAAGGTTTAAATAGGACATCTGGATAAAAAGAAGAAAAGTTAGAAATGTTTTGCTTCTTATCCTTTTTAGAAAAGAGGAAAAAAAGTTTGAAATGAGAGGTAGAAACAATATTATCTACTGATAGCAAGACATAATAAGGTAACTTAGGATAGCTTTTTTTTACTGTCTGTTAAATCAGGAAATATAGGGTAGAGATTTTACATTTAATTGGTAGTTTTGCTGGTTTCATTTCTTTTTCAGAGATTTTAAGGAGAACGGAAATTTTATATATATACATTTTTCTGAAAACCATAAAAGGAAAATTAAAATGCACTTCAATCAGAAAGCATGTGCCTCCTGGAGATGTTTTTCATCTAGTTAAGGTAAGGAGACATTGTATGATAAAAAAAGGTTTCTTTATCTAAGGTGATTATTAGTTGCTCAATTGATTATACTATGTTATTATCTGCAAAATTTTAAAACAGCTGTGTTTTAAGAAAAGAAAGTCTAAAGACTAACTGTCAGAAGACACATTTATAGTTTTAAGTTTTTTGAAAGCACAAAAGCTCAGCCACCAGTCATACCCACACATCTAACAAAAGGCACAGAAACCTCACAAAATACATTAAATACCAACTCAATAATAGCATAATAGAGACCAGACATGGTAGAAAGTGTCTGTTTTCCTAATGTCCAATACTGTGATGGACAGAGGGTTCATACCTCCAGTTGTGTTTTTAACCAGCCTGAGAAAAATTTTCCTTTTGCCATAGGTTGAAACCAAGGAAAATTATGAAAAGCCAAGGAAGAAAGACCTGCTTCTACAATTAGGACAATTCTTATGTGAGTTTTCAACTTTAAGGTAGAAAGGTGCAACAAAAGGCATGACTGTCCCACAGTAGACACATGAAAAATATTCTCTACATAAATCCTATCTCTTCTACAACTTCTTTAGCATAAATTCTTAGATATTCAACACATTCTTCTTTCACATAAGTTATCACTGTTTAGTATTGTCCAAAGAGACAAAAATTACATTGTTCCAGTCACTGTATTTGACTATAGTTACCACTGATGATAAAAAAAAATCATTTTTTCAAAAAGTCTAAGAAACAGTTTTTCATGACATGATCATCATGGATTTACTGCTTGAAAATCTCCAGATTCAGGTTGTCAAGCATCCTGTGCTCCCAGTCTTGACATCTACCACTGTCACAGGCCAAGCAACTGTGTGGTACAGAAACTATCAGAATAGTTCTGATACTTCTGTTCTTTGAAAGTGCAAACTTCAGCTTACTGCTGAACACCTTTGAGTTCTATTAAAAGAATGAGGATGCATGCCAGGCTAGATCAGGACTGCCAAGAATCCATAAGAGTGATTTAGAACTAGGAATTTCCATCACGGCTGTGATCTTAATCTTGTCTGGAAACCAAAAGGCTATATGCAAAACAAAACAAGAATGAAAATAAAAGCAGTCTGAAGATAAAAATGTAGAACTCATTCATTTCATAAAAGAATGTTCCTTTAACAAAATTACACTGCAGGTAATTTCCATTTCAATCTATATACAAGTATCTAAAGCACACAAAGGTCACAGGAAAAGGCAAATATTCCAAAACCAGTTGGAAACACAAGGAATGGTGCTGTGAAGTATGCATGTTGCTTTAACATCATTTCTTGATGAATGAGGGCTGTGTGTACTTATATGTCTCTGCAGGAAGCATCTAATAATATTTCAGTCATTAGAATATCAATGGTAAAGAGGAGACTAGAATAAAAGAACATTTAAACAAAAACACTTGAATTTGGTGAGGACTTCTTTTATTGTCAATGTTAAACTATGCAAGTAATGTTTTAAATCACAATACAGGAAGAGCATTAAGCATCAATTTCCTATATACCTAATGACAGGAAAATTAGGATCTTTTGGAGAGATCTAGCAGGTAGTGCAAGCCCTTCCTTCAACTTTAAAATGAAGAAATAGTTGCTGCCTAGAGGACATTAGTCGTTGGAAGCTGTGTCCTTGGAAGCTTACATACAGTATCTATCACTTAGATATCTGCCGTCAGGGACTGGCAGGCATAGAAAAGAAGGTGCTCAGACAGTTTTTAATGCTTCTGGCAAGTACAAACATTTTTTGGTTTAAGTCCACTGAGGACTTAAATCAGTAACATCCACAATATAGACAATCCTGACAGTACAAGTACTTGATACTGTAATTTAATATTTTCTTGGCATAGTTGAGAATCCCATACTTCTGTGCTGAAATGGCTGTGATATTTTTGTTGTTATTGTTGTTGGTTAGTTGCTTGGGAGAAGAGCTTGTTAAGGGTTATTTTAGGGGTTAGGAGTCTTTGATTTGTTTTTCTATTTATTTTTTGGTGGTGGTGTTTTTTTTTTTTTTTTTTTTTCGTTTTTTTTGTATGTTTGGGGGTTTTTTCTCTTTTATATAAACCTTTAGACAGTGGAATGACCCTCTTGATAATTCTGCATATATCTATAGACTTTCTGGTTCCACAAAGCAAATAAATGATTTAGGAAAAGGTCATTTAGATGCCTTTGATGCAGGTGTCTTTGTAACAGCTCTTTCCTGAGTAACTTTCTTCTAACATGTATAGATTTCACAGAATCATTTAGGTTGGAAAAGACCTCTCAGATCATAGAATCCAACCTTTGACCAATCAACACCTTGCCAAGTATAGCATGGCGTGTCCAGTCATTTTGTGAACACCTCCAGGGATGCTGACTCCCCCATCTACCTAGGCAGTCTGCTTTGATGCTTAATAACACTTTCAGTAAAAAAAATTCTTTCTGAGAGATGTAGACAGATAAGGTAATGTTCCTCAGTTCTTCATGGCTGTTGACTTAGAGAAATGAGAGAAGTAATTTCTTTTAATTTCATTGGTTGCCCCCAGATTCTATCAGCTCAAAGAGATCTTAAAATCAGACTATTTTTAAAATCAGATAATAAAATACAAAATTTTAGTAAATTACTGTCTTTAATCTGGAGGATCTGAATTTGTCCCATGTTAGACAATATCAGAGCAACATTATATTAATAGTACTTATTCAAATCCCAAATCAATTCCTTAAAAAGTTTTCTTTTTTTCTGTGTATATGTTTGATGCTTCTAAAAGGTGTCATTACTAGGAATGACATAGATAGGAATAGTATTCTTATAAACCATAATGTAAAATTTTTGTTTTGTTTTGGCATGTGGTTTCAGCTTGTTTGTCAGATCTTTCTATGGAGAAATTTTCTAGTTAAAGAAAACTAGATGGAGTTACAGATAAATTTGGTAGATATTTTGTTTGCAGTTCAATTATATTCACACTGCTCTAGTGGCTGGAGGCAAATGATAGCAGTTAAAACATTTCAGGTCTTTTGGACACAAGAAGTTAATCCAGTCTGGATAGAAATTCTTTTAGGAACAGGTTTAAAGTACAGAAACATTTTTTCAGACTTCTTAAAAGTTTTGTGTTTTTTCAGTAGATTGTGTTTAAGGAATTGCGTATAAATCTATGCCTTGTTTCAACTGAAGACTATTTTGAATATGTACGTGTGTCTCTTGGTATTGCAGCATCTGAGAAACATGATAGAGCATCTGGTTTCTACGATTTGTTTATTCAGTTCAATGATTATGTTTGGATGTTCAGTGTAAATATGAAATTGATTACTCTAATCCCATATATTTACTAGACTCTATTTAAACGGAGCAAACTTTCTTCTTTGGTAAGTGATAGTTTCTGCAAGAGATGGCAGAAGTTGCAGTAAAATATGTTCTGAAGATTTCTAATCTTTATTTATCTCATTGCAAAAGGAATTTGTTGGAGACCTTCTCCAGAAGTAGAAGCAGGTTCAGTTAATAGTTCTTTCCAGTATTTTGAAACTGATTGATTTTATAAAGCAACTACATGTCCCTAATTTTTTAACTGCCACAGGATACTACTACAAGGGGAAACTAAAATTGTTGGTCGCGTTGCTCAATTTTCTTACGGTGACTAAGGCTACATCACCAATGGGAAAAGTTTAAAACTACACTTTCTATTTGTGTTACAAAAAAAGTCAACTACAAAAATATATTTTTTTTATTAGAGCTGCAGTTAACAAAGATAGATAGAATAAAATCTGTCAAATAATACATCACAGCTTTCAATGTCTTTGCATATGACAGTTGCTCTGTGCTCACCATTTTCATCGTTTGCATACATAGGAGGTAGCTACGAATTTTCAGTCAATAAAAATGTATTTGGAGAAATTAAGACCAAATTTTTGGTATAGAAATATTTATAGCATTAATGGGAATACAAAACTGCCTCTTGAAGAACTTCCTTTTCAACACACTTTCTTTCATGATCTGATTTTCACAGCTTTTTGTAAGATAGGGAAATTTGGATAACAATCTCTTTCAGTTTCACAATTCTCACAGGTATATTCTTATCTGGTATTTCAAGAGCTTTAATGATACTCACACTGTGTTCTCTGGGAAATATTGTTGTATACATAAAGAACCTGTGGAATTAGCCTGACTTGTGCACTGTTATGAACACTTGAATGTTTTGTTGTTTTCTTAAATAATTTTTGAGGACAGATTGGAAATCTTTTGTGGTACCTTTCTCTGCTAGCCTTCCAAATTAAAACGTCAATTCTGAGCAGCTAAAATGGTAAAACTAAGACATAACTGTGAACTTAAGTTGTATGCTTCAAGGAAATTTCCTAATTATAGGAAGATATGAGTCTAAAAGCAATAGCAGTCAATAAAATACATCAAATTTGAGATGCCTGCAGAGAAAACTAAAAAGGTAGAAAAAACAAGTACATTACAAGGAAGGGAATGACACTTGGAGGCAGAGTTACAAGGAAGAGTGTTCTCTCAGTGCAGAGATATGAAGGTATAGATCTGGTAATTTTCTCTCTTGCACAAACTCCCAGGGCAATAGGTGGAGGTTGCAGGAAGTCCCTTGAATATGGCGGGGGGGGGGGATGTAAAAGGGGAGTAAGAGGGGTTGGGATGGATACTCAGGAGAAAAACAACTTTTTGTAGTGGAAGAGAGATGAGGAATAAGAAATCAAGACTGTTATGGCTCACTGCCAGACCACAAAAGCCTTGGGACCTAAAAGCAAATCTATTTGATGGGCACTCAGTACTAAGAGACCACAAGTGTCTCTTTTAGATTTATCCAAGTCCAGTTAAGAGGCAATTAGGTTAATTAATGAGGCTAAATAATTACTTTTTCCTTGGCAAGATTTTCAGCACAATAAGAAATTACTCAATTTAATTCAGAAGAGGGATGTAATTTCCCAAGTTCTCCACCATCTTGGGGCTCACCTCATTTAATTTTACGAAAAGTCCCAAGTGTCTCATACTTATCCTGATCCTGCTAGATACCTCTAAGACAAAATAAAGCACCTTACAGTACAACATTTAATTTTCTTCCTTTATTCTTCTTTCACCTGTAGTCTGACACCATATATAGGAAAAAAAAATTCTATCATAAACAAATGTAGAGAATTCTTCTACAATAGTCTATGATAAGTCAGCTCTAGAAATAAATTTACTGGAGTGTTTTACTGTTTTCTTGAAAAATTCAAGACAGACAAATTCTTGATTAAACTGCATTTCTTAATTTTATTAAAATTCCAATGGCCTTATAAGTGTAGTATTTATTAATAAATTTAATTCTTTCTGTGATAAAATGTTAAATTAGTTTTGCTTGAACCAAATGTTTGTATTCAAGACAGAGTTCAAAACTGTCTTGAATAACTTGTCTTAACTGTATGTTTTTATCAATGTAATTTTACTTGTTCTGCACACTAAAAATTATGCTGAAAACAAATGGGATGTTTGGGCCTTTGCAAAAGAAAAAAAGTAATAGCCAGCAAGAAAAAAAGTGAAGAGTGAATGAAGACTTTTGTTAGCTTGGTCAGAAATATTTACCAAGAGTAGGGAGAGTAATTAGTTCATCTCTAGTTACACCATTAACACTGTGTGAAACAGGTTTTCTGTTTCTGAGCAACACCACCTGTTGCCAATATGCTTTCTCCTCCTGCACACATCTGACTACTCAATCTGAAAAGTCAGTATACCTAAGTTTCAACAGAGGTAGATGACTTCTGGGTACATCCACAGAGAAACTACAAATTTATGCAGTTAACAGAGTTACAATGAAGAAAGGAGAAGAGCGACAACAAGATGCTTCTTAGAACTTCAGTAGATATCAACCATTGATATCTTTTTTGTGTCTGGTCTGTGACCATTAGAGGAAACTTTTTTTCATATTAATTATATTTTGCCCATCTTAGAAATCCCTTTGTTTTCCATTACCACCTCAGAGCCCAGTATGCATGCAAAGTCATGCTTGAAATACCAGTTTCAATATAATTATATTTTAATGTCCTAGTTTGACCAGCCCAGGGAAGTGAGTTGACTGGTTTTGAGACTGGCATTTTATTGGACCAATGAGAAAGCATTATCTAGTTCGTATTACCTTTGATAGAAGCCTGGGAAGCTCTCTCTCCTCCCGGTTGTCAGAGCACACACCTCTGCCCTCTCTGTGCCCTGGCCAGTGGGGCAGGGGGAGCCCAGGGCCAGGCAGGGCTCAGCTGATTGGGGAACATCTGCCAGCATGGAATTTGTTCTGTTGCTGGCTCGAACTGAACTTTACCTTTGCTGTGTCTGGTGAGAGAGGTGGGGGGAAGAGGAGGCATGATAAGGCAAGACAGAGCACCTGATGAGACCGAGGGGTGGAGGAGAATTTCAGAAATCTGTCCAACTTTCCCATGGCTGCCTTCTGGGCCTGAACCTTCTGAGAACCCCCCGAGCACAGTTTTAAAACATGACACCACGGACTACAGTGGCCAGATGCTGTTTCTTATTAACTCTTTCAGTGCATCAGTGCACAGATAGAACTTAGGAAGCCTCCATCCTCTCTCCAGTGAGAGAAATTAGAATGTAAATGTATAAAGACCACATGAAGTATCAAAGTCAGTCAAGAAAGAGTGAAAGTCCAGGTAGAAGGAGTGTGGGAAGTTGCTTTTGAGCTATAAAAGACTCTTGCAAGCTATGGTCGTTGGTTATGACATATTGAAATGTTTCCTTTAAACCATAAAAGAAGTATGGGAGAGATAAAAGAGTTCAAATTGTAGACCTGAGCAAAGGAGTGAAATATTGAGGGGACTGTTGATTTCATGAGAAGTTGAACAGAGAGATGAAGTGATAAAGACTCTTTGCCCTCAAAGAAGAAGTGAATCTCTGTTCCTTGGAGGTGAAGGTGGTCCCAAAGACAAAGAGAACCTTTGTTTTGAACATGTTATCTTTAAAATAAGACCATACATCGATGTGGCCCAGAGAGACAACTGTGAACATGGGAGGAGTTTCATGAACACAAAGGATCCGGGCAGTTGCTGTTCATGAAGAATGGATCTACAAGAGAACTGTTTTCTTGTGGGGAATCGACCATAGTGAATGAGAGGTGCTTCCCTCCCTAGATGAACTGAAAAAGACTGTTTTAGAGGTGGAAAACTGACTGAGATTTCTTAAATGTTGTTTTCTTTACATTGCCTGATGGGAGAAAAAGTAAGGGTGGGGAGGGAGGAAGAGTGTTTTTTAAGGTTCCATCCTCATTCTTGTTATTTCCATTTCTTTTAATATTAGTTAATAAAGTCTTATTACTTTTAAGCTTAAGCCTGCTTTGCTCTTAATTGAAAACTTTGAAATTGGCAAAAATCAAACCAGAACAAAAATTGGTGTTTCTGCCCAGTTTTCGAACTGAAACCACAACATTTAATATAAAGAAAACTGATATTTCAGCTTTCAGACACAGACACACACAGTGACACAAGCACACACATACAAATTTGAAGTGACAGAAACATTTCTCTTTCTACATCAACCCTTTCTAAGGGATATTAGTCAGAGATTATCATAGCAGAGAAAAAGCTCCATGACAGTAGTTGTCATTTAAGGCAGTTTGACAGTTTGTAAGTTTGTTTGGTTTCTCTGATCAAATCAATCTGGTACACAATGTCAAACATTTGGGTCACATAATTTGTAATGTGTAATCTTGATAGACCTGAAAGAGGTGTGGTAGATATGCTTTACAACATAGTGTAATTTTATTTTTAGATCTATGGGTAAGTTTCAAAAATATTTCTCACCTCTTGTCAGTCTGTACATACACAGACATGTACATACACACATACATACTTTTTCAGAACTGCTAGACTAGATTTCCCATGTTATCTTTTGAAGAAGTCCATAATTGGACGAATATACTACAGACTTGCATTTATTCAGTAAGCTAAAAACTGCATGCAGTTCACTAACTGTGAATATATTCAGATAGTTATAATCTAGGTGTAAATTTTAATCATCAAATTTTTTCCTGTTCCATGAGCAAAAGAATAGAAGAAAAAAAAAATTTCTAATGTAGTTCTAGTTAGTTTCTTCTTCTCGTTTATATGAATCTCTCTCTTTCTCTCTCAATCTCTTTTCTTCCCCCTGCCTCACCTCACTCCAGAACTTCACTAAAGAATTCTATTTTAAGGGTCTTCCTAGTCCAGTTGTTTCTCAGACTTGTAGCAGTGCATCTGAATGGCAATTCAAAGGTTTGAAAGCTATTATTTTTCATTAACGTTTCTTAAATTAATTTTTCTGGGTTTTTTTTTAAATCAAGTTAATCATGCCAGAATTAGTACTTGTAGATTCTATATGATTCATATGCTAAAATATGTTACCTCTGTCTCCGCAATGTAGTCAGAGCGCAGTGATTCCCTTCCCCCCAAACAGAAAATAATTTAAAAGTTTGAACATAAATTTCTTAAATCCAGCCTAACTCTATGCATTTTCCATGTAATATCCCTCAATGTCTTCTGCAAAGTAGATATTAAAAAATCTAGCAGCAGTTCTCTTCAAAAATACAATACTGTTCCTTCATCTATCCTTATTAAAGTTCTCAAGATTTAAAGTTTAGGATTTAGAAACTTTCAGTTGAAAAGTTCACGATATGGGACCTGCAAAAACTCCAGCCCTTTACCTCCTATTGTCTTTTTTTGTGTCATGGTAATATAACAGTGTTGTGAAGTGTTGTAAGGGACTATGACCTCAAATATTATGAATATGAAATAACTTTCTGTGACTATTAAGACCCATGGAACTGGCATGACTTTTCCTTCTGTTTCCTAGTTCTTGGAGAACTATGCGTGCTATAGGATCGAGGAGAGGAATACCTACCTCCTTCCCAAGATAGATACATTGGGTAACAGCAACTCTGTAAGTCTCATGGTTCCAGATACATCCCAGATACATCCAGTTACAAAATCCCACTTAGAAGGGGAAAAATGAGGGAGCAAAAGGGGTGAATTTCTTTTTCTTTCTTTTTTCTTTCTCAAATACTGTACTACAAACTCCTGGTCTGGAAGAATTTAAGTTAATCCCCGGAGTCCTTAAGAAGAGATTGTTAGGTATTTATGAGTCTTCTTATTTAGTCAGTGTCTTCACCTATCTTAAAGACAAAACATTTTTACACTTGGAAGTGAAACGAAGTCTCCATAGTCTAGTTCAGGGTGGAGCTGGGAAGATGAAGCTGAACATAATTGTTATATGGTAAATTTACCTTCCATTTTAGTATCCATTCATTAACACACAATACTGATTCTAGCACATGCTAAGAAAAAAAAAATGTTACCCAATGAGTCAGTCAGTTACTAACTTCCATGTTTCTTAATGCATTTGTAACAGCTGTCTTTTAGCTCTTGATCTAGTAAGTAGCATTTGCTTTTGGTAAGGCAACTGTTAGACCAAACTTTTGTATCAATTGTGCAAAGAGAACTGAACATAATAATCTGAAAAGTTTGACACAGCGTGAATTGATTTTTCTTCTTAACATTTCAAGACCAACAAAGCTAAAAAGTGACCTCATAAAAAGTTTTATACAAAAACAAAATAAAAAAAACCCCAAAAACCCCACAAGTTAGCATTTTGTTAAAATAGGAAGCTTGGGAAAATGAGATGCTTGTGTAATTCTGTGCATTACAATAGCAACTCTCTTTGTAGTTTTGTGCTGCTACAGTGCCCTCTGTCTTTAAATGTACCTATATACACTTAATTATCCCATGATGTACAGTGTGTTTCTTCAGAATCAGGACAACTTTGGCTAATATTTTTGTTCTTCAAGGTAAACTCTCTATCAAATAAATAATTATTTGTGAGCTCTTCCTATAATCTGGGATTAATTTTCCATCTTCTCATATAAATTCACAAGTGTTTAAGCCATTTTTTTTCCCATGAGGCTACTGGTTGAATTCTCATATTCATATTATCATAACTTAAATGTATCCAGTTCAGCAACTAAGAAAAGTTGTACAGACTGGAAAAGAAATTTCACTGACAGCATTATATTAAAAGCTATCAGAGGATTTCTTAATATAATCAAATGATTGGGTCAGTTGATAAGTACACCAATGTTCAGAAGTGTTATTACACTATTTATCACTTAATAACTAATACTGTTGCCATTAAATCCAGAGACCTGTATGTTGTTTAATATAACTCAGAGAAATTCCTACCCTATTTGTTCATATCACAAACAATATTCTGAGAATTTGAAATTTTGGTCTCAGACATCCCATCTGTAAGATCTTGACAGTATAATTATTGAAAATAGAGAGCACAGCATATATAAAGTTTTTGAGGTAAAACTGTTTTCAGTGGGGAAGAGGGTCCCCTGCTATATATGGAAAGGAAAAGGTTAGAAAAGGCAGTGTTGAAAATACCTTAAAATGGCAACATTCTAAAAATACCTATGCACTTTGCTTTTCCATAAACTGTGAGCTTTGAATTCTCTTATAAAAACATATGTTCCACTTTTGCTTGAGAAGACTGATAGGGTGTCAAAATGATGCATGCTGTTTTGTATAAGCCCTGTGCTGTATGTAACACATACAGGTGAGATATACAACATACCACCAGTTATCATGCTCCTTTTTTATGGGAATTCATTCCTTTTTTCCTCCACCTTTTTCTCTCTCCCATTTCCTCAGTATTACAGCTTCACCCAAGAGAGCTCTAAATGATGCATAGCTAGAACAAAGGCAAGGGAATCTAGGGCAGTGCCATAAGACTAGACAGCCTTAGATTCTGCTGTAGCATGTAACAATGCAGAGTATTAAGCATTTACACATCTGTTTTTTATCAGAATTGCTTATCCTGTACTTCTTGAAAAATAACTCTTTTGATTTTACTGTAGCATGCAATCTGCTCCTAGCAGGGAAATAAAAAAGCAAAAGTAGTACTTTCAACACCAGAAAATATTTTTGCTAGAGAGATGTATGTGTATAAAAAAAAACAAAAAAAAACAAAAAAAAAACCACTAAAAAACAAAACAAAACAAACCAAACAAAAAAAAATTTCTCTTGCTTCTCATTCCTTCTCATTCTCCAAAATGTATTTATACAGGATTGTTTGAAAGAATTATACAGGCAGAGGGAAAACAGCATAACATTTGACATGTTATGTGACTAAGATTAAGCATCTAGATTTCCCTTTTTTTTGAAGCATTTTTTAATTACTGTTAAAGAATTCTCATTGTGCAACATGTCAAACAATATGAAAACATCTTGCTAGCTGTGTAGTTCATCAATTTTTCACGTATGTCTTCAAAAAATTAGGTGACAAGTGAAAATTTGAAAACTAGTAATGTGAAAGTTCCACATATCAAAATGCCTTGTGACAACATATTTTCAGTACTGCCCCAGCATAACTAACAAGATAAATAAGGCTGCACTAGACAACATATTTGGTTGTCAAATTCCCACATGCATGACAGAGAAGGTGGTAATAGTGATTTAGCACATGGTTCACTGCTACCTGTGTGATAATAATGAACTAATAGTATCAGACAGTACAGTGCAATGCCATGCTGAGATGCACAGCTAATTACCCTGGAGCAGTTAGTAGCTGGAATTTGTCTGCCAGGGAGTCCAGGGTGCTTTCATGTCAAATATGGGTGCGGGGAGCCTGGTGTACAGCATCGCATCTGAACTGCAGTCTGCTGTCTTCTGTGTGCCTCTTCCTACGTGGTGGGAAGGAAACGAGTACCACAAATGGATGGCACACACCGAGGTGTTTTAGTAACAGATAGGTACAGACCTCCCTGGCACTCACAGTCCAGGCTCACTGTTTGCTTCCTTCCCAGTCCTCTACAATATGATTATTAATCTGTGCCATGGAATTAACAATTCTGTTACTGTGAAATGAACTCTCTTCTTGATGCAGTGTTTAGATTCCCTTAGATTCTGGCATCTCCAGGTGTATTATAGAGTAAAATAGGCTGATACAATGAGAATGTTTTCCAGATCCACCACAGCTTGGGGAAATTGATTTAAGTCAGTTCATTCAATTCAAACTGTTAGTTTAAAATCCAAGGAAGCAAAACAAAATCAATATAGCCATTTGAGAAGCTGCCAATGCTAGCACCTGAATTCAGGGATATTAGAGTACATGGTCAGCAGCTATTGATGTATGTGCAAAGATCATTAATATGATGCAGTTCCTTCATCCTTACCAGGATTTTAAAATTTCAAGAAGTATATAAGATTTTATTTACTTTTGCATACAAAAAGATGTAAAGTCAAAAGGATTATGCCAAACAGTCTATTTCAAATATTGAAATTGCACCTAATAAATTGTTCTGTGCATAGATTTTCTTTCTGGATAATGTCTCCAGAAAGTAAAAACAAAACAACAAAAACCACAACCAGCAAGCAAACAAAAAATAAATAAATAAAGGTGTGGCAAAATGTCTCTTGACTGTGCATAATATGTACATGTATTGTCAGCATTACTGCTCAAATATGTTGATACAATTATTAGCTATAACCAAAGAAAGTCCCAACTTCACCAAAATAGAAGAAAATAAAACCATTTGTTTAAAATAAAGTTTGTTTAGGGCAAAGCTTTCTATAATATCTCTTTAACAAAATCAGTGCAACTTCACTGGCTGTAGTTGAGTTGTTCCCTTATCCAAATACAATAATAGAAAAACAGGCCAAGTATCTCTTACAAAAAAGAAATATTCGAACACATTCATGTTTTTCTTACAGTATGTGCTGATATATAATTTAAAGGAAGGCCAAATGCTCTCTTTTTTTCCCTCTAGTAAAAAGATCATCCCACTTCCCTTTACTTTATGTGAATGTGAAAGAATCCTTCTTACTATAATCAAAATTAAAATGAAATTTCTTGAAAATTATGCCAAACTTCCTTTTCTTAAATTAAGTGCTTATGTTTTTTTTTTTTCGTTTTTTTTTTTTTTTTTGTTTGTTTGTTTTTTTATTATAAAACCCTTTCAGAAGTGAGTTTTGGAGTTTGATCTCAAGAAAAGTCCATGGTTAACCTCTTGGTTTCCTTTGATGCTATTAGGAAAAAGAATGTATTTTTCACTCTGATACAGTGAACAGTCAAATATCTGCATTTAAATGGAGTATCTTTAAAACTGTTTATAAAAAAGAGCTAAGGATTTCTGGCTTCCTTGAGTGCCAGGAAATAGAGGTTGTTTATTTTATAGAGCTCATTTGTGCTACTGCTCTTGGATATGAGACAAGAAAGTTAAAAATTAGAACGACACAGGAAGGAAAGCTCAGAAGCACATAAATACCAGCTTAAAATGAGTTATCTGAAAGTCTCATCATAGGTCTTGGAGAGTAACTGGCTGTTCAAAATTTTATAACTGCAACCAAAAAGCCCCAAACCAAATCAAACCAACCAACCAACCAAACAAACAAATTAAAAGCAACAAATAACCATCAATCTTAGAAAACATGAATAGAAGTAGCTAGTTTTACACAATGTCACATGCTTCCATTTTGCTAATTCTATTAACTTTTTATTATTTATTACCTTTTTTTATCTGAGCACTAAGATCTCATTTGATGAAGCTGCAATCAACGAGAGATAACATAGTAAGAAAACCCATAACTACTTAAGTTCTCCTTTAATTATGTTAATATAATGAAACCAGAAAGGATCCTTAGATATGTCATTTCTTGTCAGCAACAAAGAGTGAATCCTGACTGGAATGAGGCCAGCCACCTTGCAGACCATGCCAAGGTGTACGGGGCATCTAACATGGTATCACCCTTGCTATCCACCAGGAGGTAATGACGACTGAATATAAAGACTCATATAGTACTGGGCTGAGAAGAGTAAAATGCTGGAGTCAAAAAGACAGATTCATAGAAGAAACTGAGTCTTTTATGTCCTTTAAGGAAAGTCTCAGTGGTATAATAAAGAAGATGAATGAAATAGCAAATTTCAGTACAAAGTTTGACATGGTCCAACTGGGAAGGAAGGAATGGGATTTCAGTTGCTGATTTATCTTTATCTGTTGTACATACTTAAGGATGCTTCCATCGGCATGCAGAGGCCATATGACAAGGTCTTGAACATCACCCAGTTTTGGATTTTCTTATTTCGGAAATAGAAGTTTCAATCTAAATATTTTGTAAATAAATTTATTTCAGTCTAACAAAGTATTATGAAGGTTGATGTTGGGCATAAGGAAACAGAAAAGAGATATCAGAAGAATTTCATCCCCTTTTAGTAAATGTTACATTTTCACTTTTTCTATCCAGTGATATTTCGTTTTAAAAGTTTTTATTTTTGCTAACTGAAAGAGTAACAAACAATGACTTTAAAACATGCTCTTTTTTTTTCTCATTTTGTCAAAATATTAAATCAGCTGGAAAAAGTTTTTGGTTTATCCAACACAAAAGAGAGGCGAAATTATTATACAGTGTTATTAAACTGGAATTTAAATTCCATTTTCACACCAGGCTGGATGCTGAAACTATTAAGTGTTAAAATTGGACAATAATTAATACAAGAATATTTAGGAAACTTCTACTGACAATTGATAAGACAGCTCGGTATATGAACTCACTCCCAATAAAGTTATGGGCATGAAGGCAATAAGACCTTTAGTGAAATGAATTGAGATATGCTGCAGTGGTCTGTTCCATCTGGTTTTGGTTTTGTTTCTGTTTTTTTCTTTTTCTCCTCAAAATCTTTCCCTTTTTCCAACAAATATAATTGCAGTAGTCCTTGAGGGAAGCATAGTTTGAATCAAGGTCATAGACTTCCAAGAGCAAATGGAGAAAAGACTGAGGTGTGGGGAATTTTACGTCTCAGTAAGGTCAAAGCATTTATGGAAGCACATAAGCATTTGCAGAATGCAGACCTACACGGTCTATCACTGACATACCATGCACTGCCAGGAGCGATTCACCTCGTACACAACTTTAGATTCTTTCTTTCTTCTTCTATGTGATTCTCATGTTCTTAACTTTCATTATCTAGATGAACTTCTTTGATTTTAAAGAGCACAGATATTTTAGCAAGGACTATATAGACTTCTATGATCTTAAGGAGTGCAAGAATTTTAAAAATGTCTATATAGACTTCTTTGATTTTTAAGTGTACAGGAATTTAAAAAAGGTCTATCTCCTTATTTTAACTCAGAAAACTTTGTTTCTCTACTGTCTTAATTCATCTCTTAATGGTCCACAGACATCATATTCATGCTGAGATTTAGTAACCAGCTTTTGGATGTCCTTCCCAGTTGCCATGTTTATTTTATTAGTAAAACCAAATTTATTACATTCTTTTCAGTTACACCTTATTCACTACAACTCCCATTTCCACACCACTCTGTTGTTGCAAAATACAAATTCTAAAACAACCTATTTTGTTTTCATCTGATCCTGCTGTCTCCTACCTGTGCTGAAGTGCCATTATTTTTCCTTTATAAAGTTCCTTGTTACATCTCTTTATACACAGTACAAATACAGAACTGTATATTTTATTTGTAAGTGTAATTAATCATGTAAAGCCTCACATATAAACCCATGTATTGTCCTGTAGATTCTGAAGCAGTAATAGAATAAATTATGAGTTCTGCTTGTTCATTTATTCTGTGGTGTGACTCACCAAAACAAAGAGAGGAATAAGGAGAAGAGGTGTTCCACCAAAAATAAATCTGTACAGTTGTGAACTAAAAACACAGTCCTTTAAGGCATCTAGGACTATTATTAGTAACAGAAGCACATATAGCTACTAATTACAAACAGATGGTTCTCTCTGCACCATGACAGGCAAACGTGAATTACAACAGTATTTGAAGTCCACAAAAGTCCAAGACAGCTGTAAAACACTGTTGTGACTCTGTTTTTAGGTCTCTGTTTTTTGTATGGACCTTACTGCTTCCATTACCCAGTAAAAAAGAAAAACCGGGAAAATTGAGTCACTTGACTTCATCTAACAGAGTACTATTGCTTTCTTGCTCACAATTTATCTGTTCCCCCTGCAGCAATTTTCATTACATAACTTCAAAATGCCCCCAGATATTCCCATGGGGTCCTAGCAAGAAATATTACAGTACTTTCATCAGTTTTATTTTACAGATATGTATGGAGTATGACCAAGAAGACTAATGATTTTAGCAAGCCAGATCCCAAGGCTGTTCTTCCCTCAAATAGGCCCTGGGCCAGACTCTGACTGGCATTGCTACTAAAGAGAAAAAGATCGCAATGGTATTCTCTTCCTACACAGTCCCTCCCACGAGGATCAGACAGAATTGCAAATCCTGTGTTAGGCAAGATCTGGAGCATGAGCTCAATTCTACAGGAGCTAGTATAGGAAGATATTTTAAGAAGGAAACAAAACCAGGGCACTACCCTTATGATCACTTTATACTTTGTCCATTTAGGTTGCAAATTCAGCTGGAGAAAATGTCATGCTATGTATGTATCTACAATACTCACTCCAACAGGGCACTGGTCCCTGTGACAGCCCTTAGCAGTCATACAGTCCCCACCTAAATGACCCCTTGTATTCCTCTTTGCTGTTCTCTAGTCACAATTCTTATCTGTCTGTTCAACAGCCTTGAGAGTGGAGCATTTTTTATTTTACTGCATGGAGGGATGCAATCCTAAAATGATTTTGTGAAAAATGATGAATGTTCTGCAAATGCAGAAAAGTACTGCTTCTTGTAAGTGCAGGTAGAAGAGGAAGATTACCTGTGGGTACAATGAATTCTGCTACTACTTGTGGGTTCAGCCAGAAGCAAGTAGTCTATTACCATACTGATGGAGTCACCAGACTTTTAGGAAAAGATACTAAGGAAAATTGTTGAAAGTAAACTAATGTCAGCTTTAGAATTAATTATCTGTTTTTTCTGGGTGTAGTTTAGGAGGAGATGGGTGGGTTTTCTTACTGTTTGGGGAGGGGGGTGGTTGGTTGGGGACTTTTAAAAATTATTATTATTGTTTAATTCTTCATTTAGTACAAATTAACATAAAGAATTAAAGAAATTTTCCAATTGAGTATTCCAGTGTTCTTCCATGTAATTAGACTGTTTACTTCCCTGCTCAGGGGAAAATGAAAGATACAATCACAGAATTGCTATCCTGTCTCTGTTACAAGAATATCTGGCATAGGAACATTGATGCAGAATAAACAGATGGAAAATGTAATTCACCTACCATCTCCTGTCACTGGAAGCTAGAATGCCTGACTCTCACAAATAACTTATTTAATGGAGAAAAATTATGTTCAGCTTATTGCAGATCCTAGAAGGACATCAAGGAAAGGGTATGAACTAACGAGAGATAAAGGTGCTCCCAATCCCAGTAGGAAAAAAGATAAAATTCTTAGATTACTTTCTGGGAGCAAACAGTAATAGCAGTACCACATACACAATTATTCAGGCGTGCAGTTTACAAAAAAAAAAATAAAAAACAAACCAAAAAAACCAAAAAAAAAACCCAAAAAACCCAAAAAAACCCCAAACCTGTTGAACTAGCCAGAATCTTCCAGCAGTTTTTATTACTATTATTATTATTATTATTATTATTTATTATTTCAGTATTCTGTCTCCTCTCAATTTTCTGTTTTTCCTCTGGCTTTTTATTATTAAAAACTGAAGCAAGTTCCTTATCTTCAGTACAACCTCCAGAAAAAAGATGACTGCAGACTTCTGTGACATATTTCTAGGACAATGAAAAGACAAACTGATTGAGAAAAAAATTCCCTTTATTTAATAAACAAAAATACTTTCCAAACATTTTTGTTTAACCCTGCTGGAACACTAGTGTTACAGAATTTGAAGGAGAAATCAATTTTCTAATTTTCTGAAGTGTGCTGAGAATGACACCCACAGGTCTCCTTGTCCTTGTCCTTCTCCTTGTCTTTCTCCTTGCCCTTGCCCTTGCCCTTGTCCTTGTCCTTGTCCTTGTCCTTGTCCTTGTCCTTGTCCTTCTCCTTGTCCTTCTCCTTCTCCTTCTCCTTCTCCTTCTCCTTCCTCTTCTCCTTAGCAGTTTTAAGAATATGGAGTTTAAACTCTTCTGTATACACAATCCTACTCCTCAACCAAACGAGATAGAAGCTTGTGACTGTCATTTCTCTCACAGAAAAGAGAATATCATTCACTTATAATCACAGTAAAAGAAAAGGTACCTGATCTGCCTTGTTTAGCCAGTATTCCTTGAAGATTGCACTAGGTCTATTCATGCAGCTAGATTAAGTTTTTCAAATATTTATTAAAGTGTTCCCCTCTTTAATATTACCTAGAGATAATTACTGCACCTTTAACTATGACCATTTGCAATGCAAACTAGGAAAGGAGCTTGTCTGAATAATATCTTTTAAGTCCTTGATTTAGTTCTGCATAAACTGATTTTTATACAGAGAACACAAATTGTTGCCACTTCATCAACGCCTCATTTTTCTCTTAACAATGAACCAGCAGTGATTAATTTCTGAAGACCAGTAAACAAAAACATAGCCTTGAAAGTGATTAAAGCTTAGCTGTAAAATATGTGCATACACATACTAACAAATGACTGTTATTATAAAGTCAAGCACTGCTTAAAAAAGACATTCAAATGGAAGAGAATATGCAACAATAGCAGAAATTGTGCAGTGCCATAGGGGTCCTTAGGGATTTTCATTAATCCCAAGTATACATGAGTATGATCTATTGAGAAGTAAGAATCTTCTTTGGAGTGACATTGAAAGGTAACTATAAGAATTAATTAATTCCTGATGAATTTGGTACAACTCTGCTATCATACTGCATGAATACTGCATGTGGTTTTGTAGCTGGGTTCCACCAAGGTAAATACGTTAGCCTAAGTAACCACAACAACCCTTGGTTTTGTAAACTACAAACTTAAAAAGAGAGGACTTCTAAGGCTTTGTTTACCTCTTGAGTCCCAATCTGAATCAAATATTTTGATTAGGCAAAGTATTAAGCATAGTATTGTCAATTTCAGTAGTATCAGTGGTATTTGATAAAATGCTAGGATTAAAATAATAAAAATATTTGTTTAAAATATACAAAATAGCTTCTATACTATTTCACATCTAATTTTTCACTATTGAACCAAAATTATACAAGATACAGTGATTGTGAACAAAACACCCTATTTGATTTTATACCACCATGAACAATTTGGATATGAAGGATTAAGAACCTGAAGAGTATGAAGATAAAAGAGAAAAGAATACTGAAGACACTTAAGAAGAAATACTTGAATCCCAATGGCAGTATTCTGTACAAGCACAAGTTGTTCTGAGAGAGATAATGAAGTGCAAAAACAGCCTACCTCAAAAAATGTAGGGTTGTGGATTCTTTTGTCATTTGAAAAGACCACTTGGTCTGAACGAGTTCATACATAGGTTGTACAAAAGGTTCCTGTACAAAATTAATAGGATTTAGCAAATTGGGAATTCAACGAATCTAGCTAAAAAGAGAGCTTCTTTTGATTTTCGCTACCTGTTATGGAATATAAAATAAATGAAGAATATATAAGAAAAATTTTGCTTAAACAAGTCAGTGAAGATAAGCAGGCAACAATAAGGAAACAAATATTCCAGCTCTTATTTCAATAATTCCATATTTAGTTTTCTGGTTTGCTTGATTAAACAGCGTTGACATTGAAAATTTAGATGCTCATTTCTTAACTTTCTTGATTGTTATTTTAAAATTTGCTCTGTGATAATGTTAGGAAGGAGGTATTTTCTAATGATGTATGAATAAAAATACGGAATTTGATCTAAAGTAAAATAAAAATCCCCTAAAATAAAATAAAAATACTATTACAATTGGGTTTTTATTCCAGTTTCATCATTTTCATTACTAGTTTTAAAGAAAAACATGATTATTTGAGAATGTCTCACAAATTTGGAATGATTGCACATGATTTAAAATATTTCAATGAATGCCATTTGGGCAGATATTCAATTGAAGAGTGATGCTTTTAAAATATAACTATATATCTATAAAAATCAGTATCAGCAGCCAAAAGAGAGAATCGCTTTTAGAACAGATCAGGAGAAAAGGCAATAATAGGAATACTTTGAAGTGTTTGATTACCTTTTCTGAAAAAAAAAAATTAAAAAAGGAATTAAAAAAATTACTTTTATCAAAATCATCTACCTGGACCCTTAATTTTTTGGTGATTTTTTTTTTTTTAATTTTGAGAGTTTTATTGCTTTCCAGTGATCTAGTCTAGAAAATAATGATTAAATTAAATTAATTCATGATGGAGCACCAAAACAACTGTGTATTAATCCTAAACTTCACGCAAAAGAATAAGTCTCCAATTACATGTATGACTATGCTGTTCAGAATTTTTAGAATCGTAAGATCTCAGAGAGCATTCACAGTACTTAGCAACACAGCTGCTCATGCACAATACACCCACTCTCATATTCTACAGAAGGCATTTATTTTTTATTTCCCCCTCCCAAATTGCCCTCTTTAATTTGTTCTAAGAAGTAATTAGTTTCAATTAGTCATCATGAGACTTGTTACCATAGTTTAAGTCAAAGACTAAAAGCTCGAAAACCATAAGGATTGTATAGAAATGAATTATTGAATATTTTGTATCAGTTCCAGTGTAATAGGGTTGAACATTCTAGGTTGAAATACAGCAATTGAGATTTGGCTTTGTTGTAGAAGTGCATTGCTTGAACATCAGGCAGGTTATTACTTTTTTCCATTGGGAATTAATTGTTTTCTCTAGTCAAAGATTCAATAAAGAACTCCCTCAGGCTATCTATGGCATGCTTGCAAGGAGCTATGAGCTGTATCAGAAAGAAAAAAAAAAATTGGAAGTGCCACAAATTCAGGACCATTCTGAGTAAGGTAATATTTAATTCACTTAATGATGTAAAGGTTGCTTTCCTCATAATATTCATCCAAATTAGAAGTATAGTCTGCTATGCTCCTTGTAAGAGATTTGGCCAGCCTGCTAGTGAATTCTTGGCTTCACTGAGACTGTCATATAGGTTTTGCCTTTTGGCTAATCTTCAATATTTCTGCACTCTTACAGGTTTCTCAGAGGACTGGTTTGCTATATTTTGATTCCTGCATCCCTAAATTCTTCCAGAATTGCCTGAGAAAAATTTCATTTTGTGTAATCAGTAAGAATAACTTAATGAGCCTAACTTTCCTCACTAACTTTTGGTCAATCAGGAGTTATTTTACCTATGAATTCCTGAAAGCTCTCATACCACAGAAACAATTTCCTAACACCTATTATGGAAAGGAGCAAAGTCTGGCCAAATCCCAGCTTTGGGTTACAATTTCTAGCTTTGCAGATAAAAAATGCAACCAAATGGCCTTGATTTTGCTTCAGGGTTTATCATCAAAGAGTCTGTAAAAGCTACTCAAAGCTCCAAGACAAATGTCCTCTCCATAATAGACTTGATTTGTGTACCCACAAATCTCCCTGTTGGAAAACCACATACTTGTCTCAGGAAAAGACAGTAAAATTGCTCTGCATGTTCCATCTGCAAATGGTGATCCATCTCACTAGCACGATTGCACGGTAATGTTCAGTCTGCACCCTAATGAGTCCCAGATCAATGGTTGTGACATCCCTGTTTCAATATTGGTGAGTTTGACCCTGGAACTGCTGCTTATTTACACTGTCTTAAGTGATGCCACTGTCATAGGACTGGCAACAATCAATATTTCATTAGCAAAACCTTTGGCTTTTTCTGACTGGTCAAGAAATCCAATGGTTTGTGTATTGAAAACATGTTTTTTTAATTATCTTTATGATTTGGTACCTTGAATTTTGATCTATGCAACATAAGGAAACTATAATTTCAACTGTCCAGAGCTTAATGCCTAATCTGCAGGAGTTATGAGCACTGCAAATATTGCAGGATACGGAGGAGAACCAGAGCTGAACCAGAAAGGATGAAGTGAAACATAAATAAATAAATAAATAAATAAATAAATAAAATCTAAAAGAGAATTTATGCAGGAAAATGTCAAGTAAATTAGTAAGCACTTAAATGTATATATGCACATTTCTTCCAATATCAACACACAAACCTAAAGATAATATCTCAGTAAGTTTACACTTGTAACATAGTCCTACCTCAACTCTTCCCTGCTTTTCATTTACTGCAAAAATTGCATTTTTGTTTTAATTTTGGAACATGTAAGTCTGTGCAGTGACAACTATGGCTTTTTTCTTTTTTTTTAATATTATCTTAAAATCTGTTATTTGCATTAATTTCTTTATGGGTTCCATGTTGAGAACTACTTAGTCCTTGGCAGTAATATCAAAAACATTTTCATATTTAGGGCTATGATTATGGAGAAAATGTATCAATGCCATTATTACTCAAACATTTAAAAGTTAATTATTCATTATGTAGATGTTATCCTCTGAATGTAAATTCTAGCAGATTACAGAATATTTTGCTATTGTAAAACTCTTGAATTATTTACTATGAAGAACTTAAACTAATACAAAAGCTATTTTTCCTGTCTAAGGTTTGAGGAGGAATAATTTATTGCAATAATTCAGTACATATGCTTTGGTTTTAGAATTATGTAAGTTAATTAAAAATAATCAAACAAGAAGAAGGAACAAACCCTTTAAGAACAATAAAGGTGAAAAAATAAGGTGTATGTGTCTGAGGGATGACTTTTAGAGAATGAAAATAATTTTTTACTTTTGTTTAGGGCACCACTAAAATGTATGACTAAAGTGAATTATTTTAAAAAACAAGACAATATTTGCAGAAGATTATCTGTATGACTTTTTATTCCTAACTATAAGAAAAATATTTCGTTTACTTTATTTCATTTTTGGGTAGAAAACAATTTGCATTCTTTGTTCAAAATTATAAACCCAAACAATAAGATTTTAAAAATCAGTTAAAGTATTTGCATGTACAGGGCTGGATGTTTCACAGACTTTAAAACAATAAGCTAACAGTGTATGCATTCATTTTCTTATTCACCTAAACCATTAAAATTGAAATACTTTGTCAGGGTAGAAAAAAGCCCTAAAATCAAAAGCAACTACTCTTTCCCAATCCTGATATCGAATTTTATGTGATATGGTCCTAGGTGTTGCATCTTTCTCTAAATTATACAAGTTGTTTAAACTTTGTCTGCTCTTAGTGGATAATCACAACTGTTTATCTGTTAATCACAGAACAAAAGTGAGAAAAGGGGTTGTGAGAAATGTATACTCCTAAAGGAGTTTTTCTGACCAATATGAGGAACAAAACATAATGGAAGGGATTATTTTACACACCAGTAATGATAACATGCAGGGTGTGGGAAGACATGGAAAAACAATCCTGTAGTAAGTAGTACAGCAAATGCCAAACAAAAGCAAAACATTTTTTCTGTGGTGAGAAAGACATGCACAAAATAAATTTTTCTACGTTGAAAATATGGATAAAATACTTAGACGATCATAGAAACAGATTCCCAACCAATTATTATTAATGAAAAATGTCGTAACTTGTTGTCTGAGAAAGTAATGAGAAAAAGAATGAAGTTAGCATCTATTAGGTTTAATTGATAATTTGCAATACTGAAAGGGTAAGCTATGTGAAATAATTTGAAACAACATCAATGTACGTTAAAGAGTTGTGACTATATCCTGTTGGAGTAAACTAGCTTAAAATGTGAAACTTTAATGAAGAAGCCTTGGTAAAGATATCCACACCCTGTGCATGCATTTTGTGAAAGACAAGTTAATAGAATAGAGCATGTGCTATTGAGAGCAAGGAAGCATTCAGCAATGTAACCATACTGTTTTCTCTTTTGTTTCAAAAATTTACACCTGAAAGCGGGTGAGAGTGTCTCTTCTATACATAATGAAAACTATTTTCCTTACCCACCAGTAATTGAATAAGACAAGAACTGAAGTAAAATGGATAGCTCTGATTACTTATATTTTAAGCTCTGATATTCAGTAACACAATTTACACAAGACATCTCCCTATAACTTGAATGAGGATAAGCAATGAAATACATAAGGCATTTAAAAGAAGTGTGAAGAACACCTAGATATTGCATTAACAGTTTATAATATTTAACATTGTTACACGCTGTCTGCCCACACCCTCGCTGGATCAGTATGAGCAGCATACACAGAGGGCCTACACAGCTCTTCTGACACTCGGTCCACAGACCGACATTGTCAACAGAGACAAGTTGCTGCCCACATTTTTTCAGAAAGGTCTTTAATCACTCTGCTTTCGGTAGAGCCAAGAGGTTGTGCAACTGCTCCCTGTGCCCAAGAAATTTTTGCATGATTGACTATTGGTATCACATGACCCCAGACATGAAGTGTCCCTGTCAGTCCACCAGAGCCATGGCATCACTTACAATCCCCTGTTTCCTGTCATTGATCGCTGTAGGGGTGTGTTGTTGCTCATCTTTCTTACTGCCTCAATAAACGTTTCGTTTTTAACGCATTGTCAGACTCCATTACTGTTCAGACCATATATTAAGTGCTAGATTTTTCTTGATGAATAACATTTTAGAAGAAAACCTAAGCTTAGTAGTCTGGTGCTCTGGGCTGGATTTCATTACCACTTTATGCATCAGATTGCTACAAATAAAATTCCCATGCTGATATGAATAAAGGTTTTCTATAATAATCTGAAAGATATTTTCCTAGGGAGGATGCAGATTTCCCTAGGCCAGTTTGCTTGTGTCTTCTCCATCTGTTTTTTTCCTGAACGGCCTCCTTTTTCCTCTCAACATGAAAATTCCAGTCTGGGTGTTCCTTTTATGGAAGGCATCAAATAAGAGTAATGTTAATTTCTTTGCTTTTCAATAATGCTGAGAATAACAATCAAAGGAAGAAGGAACTGCAAACTGATTCTAGATAAGCAGCCAGATTTAGGAGAGTAATTTGGCTGATGACAAGTTACAGTGTTGTTACTGCAGTTTTTTGGTTGCACCAAAAAGGAAATGGATATTATTTCCTGCATATTAGCTATCATTTCTCTTTAAAATAACACAGCAAATGTTAAAACTGAAAGAAATAATTTGATTATTTTTATTTTTTGTTTGCCAGCCAAGCACTGCTATGTAACTTTCAAGTTATTTACAAGGAACGTAACTACAATTGGAGTAAAATAGCAGTAATATGCTTAGGAATCTTATATTTGACTCAAGCACTCTTTCAAATGTCTTCAATTTCAACATTTAAAAAATAAGCCATTTTAATAACACTTTTTCACTATAACAAGTTCTCTTTATGGGAAGCGTGTCTCCTTTTGATTTTATTCCAGAAACATTCTGATGAAGCCAATTCTTGACTGCTCAATAGAACACTATCATTTGACTTGTGGTCACAACTGTGTATTCTGTGGACATTAGAATACTTCAGGTAAATCAGACTAAAATTTAAAATGAAAAACTAAAAATTGCAGTCATCTGATACAATTAAAATTTGGAACTTCATTTCAGAGTTATCTGTGGTCATATCTTTCCTACCACAGATAATGACATAATCCTTAGTCCTAGCAGGAAAAAACATTTAAGTATATACTTAATTGCTAGGCTATAATCACATACTCTTGACATCAAAAGAATTTGTGTCTGCTAAAAGTGTTTGTCTGAACATTAACAAAAACT
Organism: Sitta europaea; assembly: GCA_013400255.1. NCBI lineage: Eukaryota > Metazoa > Chordata > Aves > Passeriformes > Sittidae > Sitta > Sitta europaea. The sequence goes on from VXBS01000184.1 coordinate 73,318, forward strand.
AAAATATGTTTGTAATTACACAGCCTTAGTACAGAAGCAAACATTTGTCAACTAAGGATTTATTTTCTGGTTTGTGTAATTTGTAACTTTATCACTGGTCAGTAATGTTGCTCAGAACCAAGAAACGGGACATTGGACATGGAAGTTCAATGGAATGTGCCTTTCCCACATCATTTTAACTCATTTTTTCCCTACTTACTGCTTCGAAAAAGTTTTTTTCTCCACAGATCACAACTGAACAGCTAATACTATGATTATGATATTCAAATGATCTTATAGCACAGTTTCTGGAGTGCAAGCAGATCAACTCTCCATCCATTTTTTAACACGTCTATACCATCTTTGATGCATGAATGCAGTTGTAAATAAATTATAAACTAAATAAATTATAAGATTGCTTATCAGATAAAGCCAGTGTCTATTCTTTTCACTCTCTGTGACCTACTTTTTCTATTTTATAAACTCACTCTACTATAGTTCCTTTCTCTTTTCTGCTTATTTACATTCTATTTGCATGGTAATTTTTTCCCTCACACAGACTATTCATTTCAAGATATGTCTAATTTTGATGTTGAAATTCGCATTTAATATCTGAATTTTTATGATACTACTAAGGAATATTGAAAAAACATGGCTACTTCAGAGGAACAATTCTAAAGGTTTTAAGAAGTGTTTAAAACAACAGAGCAGAAATGCAATGTACAGTAAGGCCTATAAATATTGAAAGTCTAGAATCCTTGCCAATATGCCTTGTGAAAGTGATGTATGCCCACTCAATAAGTACCTAATTACTCATGATTTAATTCTGATTAAAACAAAAAAAATTAAGGGTTTGCAGTTTTTAAATATGAATTCCCAATATACTTCAAGTTAGAGAGAAGAATGCAAAATCATTAGGGCATCATATAGTTCAAAAAGCAGGCAAGAGTACCAAACTATAAAACTAACATAAGCACTGTAGATTTATCTCCTATGGGCTTATTTGTCCTTGACAGCATAGTAAGAGAAAAATAAACCTTTTTGATTCAAAGTATAAAGGAGTATAAAGACTGAGTTATTGCAGGTTTACAAAAATTTGTTAGGCAAATTACTAGAGGGAAATATAGACCCTCAGTTACATCCCACAGATGACAAACACAAAGCTAGCAAGTAGAACATAGAAGGAAGACACCATGAAGTTTCGGGCGTCATGACATAGAAAGTACATGAAACTGTTAAAGAGCATCCAAAGAAGGGCTATGACAGCAGTGAAAGGCCCAGAAGAAAACTGAACAAGGAGCAGCTGAGCTCATTTGACCTCATTGTAGTCTACAACTTTCTCATGAGGTGAAAAGGAGCGGCAGACACTGATCTCTTCTCTTTGGTGACAGTGACAGGACCAGAGGGATTGGCATGAAATTATGTCAGGGGAGATTTAAGTTCTTCACCCAGAGGGTGGTAGTGCTGGAACAGCTCCCTGGGAAAGTGGTCACAGACTTCAAGATGGAGTTCAAGGGCCCTTTGGACAAATTTCTTAGGCACATGGTGTGACTTATGGGTCCTGTGCAGGACCAGGGGCTGGACTCAGAATGTTCTATGACTCTATGATCCTGCAGAATTATGGTTTGTGTATCTTCATTTTTCTGAACTTTATAGGAGGTTAGATACATTCCTTTGCTAAACTCATGGAATAAGACACCTTTAAAAAAAATGCTTTCCTCAGGAGGTATCAGGTATATCAAGTTGCACAGACTGTGCATCTGACAACTTGTATCTGCATTTTAAGTAATGCATAATATTCTTATTCAAGTATTGAATTGACACCAAGTCAATTTTCAGAGTCTTAACAAAGTGTTATAGTTTCAGTAATAAATTACTTGTATACAACCATATTAATGTTTCAGTATGAAGGTGCTATTTAGTGGTTATTCTTAACAGAGTGGAAAATATTAAAATTCTTCCAAACCCATGGAAGACTTAAAAAGGAAAATCTCTTTCAACAGAAAAAAGTAAGACCATTTTTTTCTATTGCAAACACTTGGGATTAAAATCAAAGCTGTTTTTACATACACAGTCTTAATAATTCTCATATCTTTTATTTACCTTAACACTATAGACTTTTCTTCCTTAAAATTTTATTGTGCATCAAAAATGTAAGCAGATTTTTTTATATTTTAAGCTGTGTGTAGTCATAAAATAGTTTTTTAAGCTGCTACTTCTGCAGAGTGTTGACCTTGTTTTAAAGAGCTTCTATGTGTTGGAGAGTTTTTGTTATCTTATAGAAAAGGATCGAGTTCACAGGTTCTTTCATGTGTTCCCATACATCCCTCCTCAGACGCCGTACAGGGGATGCACAGTCAATGTCAATCCTATGTACCACTGCAGTACTCCAAAGCATCCCTACCGACAGCTCATTACAGGAGGAAGCACTGCTGCTCTGTCACGTAATGATGAGTTACACTAACAAGATGGAAAGTGACTACTATCACTACTTTGTGCTTTATAGTCACAGTTCTTGAAAGCAAAGAAATTTAGACAAGAGCCCACTGTAGCATGACTGAAACACTCTAGACTCTGCAGGGCTGCTGAGCTTTTGTTTTGGTTTGGTTTTATTTTTAAAGTTCCTCCATGACTTAGGCACTTCACAGACAAGGTCTGTGTAACAGTTCAAAAAATAGAAGTTTATGTGTTCACAAAACTGCACATCCAAAATAATTTGCATCCAATTGGATTTTATCAAAGTCAATTAGGCTGGCTACTTCAAGGTATGTGAAAAACAGCCTATGAGAAATTTCCATGAAGCAAAATGAGTGTTACAATCCTTCCATTAGCTGAAATAACCCTTGAAAAAGTATTGAGGAGACTAAAATGTCCAGGAGGCTCTTGAATTCCTCTGATTTCTGTGTTTCTACATATTTTCCCAACTACTACTATGCATAATATGCCTTAAAAGAAAGACGTTGTATATAATGTTGCAATGCTGTTAAGACATTAATTCTAAACATATCTAAAGATCATTTTCATTTGGAGTGAAAATGTTGTTCTGTTCTTTCTGATTCATTACAAACCAGTTCTGGATATAATCAAGATTTTACTGAATTGATCAAAGATATACTTTTAAATTAAAACTTTTCTGTCAAAATTAATGTAAATATTTCTTTGACAGTCATGAAAATAAGGTCAGTTCAATAGAATGCGGTGCAATTCTATTTTTTTTAATAGTCTTCCAACTTCTTAGCATGGTTTTCGTCTTCCAGTTTTATATAATTCTCTTATCTTCCATAACTAGTTTAATAAGGGAAATTAAACTTTATTGTTTTCATCAATTAACACCTCATTATGTTCATGGATTAATTAAATGTCTTAAAATTGCTTTAAATTTTCTAAAAATCAGAAGTCGTAAGAAGTGATGAACAGTTTGCCATGTCACATGACAAAGAGAAACTTAGTTTCTCCTTAGCAGAAGGTCTGTGTGATAAGGATAGTAGACCAGGATAATATTATTTTATTCTTATCAACGAAAGGGAACAATATAGTCTTGGAGGTGCAGATAAGGCTGACAAAAAGTAGGCAGGATAACAGCTAAGCACTGCAAGGCTTACAAGGCATAAATTATGCAAAATAACAATATTATGCTTATTCCAAAGGGGTGTCAAGGAACAGCAACCTAAAAAAGGCACTGGATGTTGAAGACCACCAAGAAGACTGCTAAAGAACTATACAAGGACTTCCAATAAGGAAATATGAACATAATGACTATGTAAAATACAGTAGCATATATGCATCAAGTAAGCAGGGGTAGCTAGTGAATATGTAATCAGCATGTATGATAAAAGCTCTATGTTCCTAACACTCAGGACACTAGATTAGAGGAAGGACCCTCTGAATGAGGACCAGCATGCTACAATAATGAATGCCTGCTTTCTAATACTCAAAACTGTGTCAGAAAACTTCCATCTAGCCAATTTCAGTATCAGTGACCTTCCATTGTTGTAATATCCTTGCTACACTGCTTATTTGGGTGGTCATTTTAAAGGCAGTTTCCTCCTAGATATGACCAACCATGTAAATAGCTATTGAACTTTAATTACCTGTTTAAGGTAAAACATATTGAAGCATCTTATTTTCTTAATCCTTTTGAGATACTTATGGTGCCTACACAAAACCTCCACACTTATAAACTTTGTATTAGTTAGGATCACAAATATTTGGGCAGTAGAAAGGTGAGCAAGATATAACTCATAATTTTTATGAGAACTGTGAAAACCTATTAAATATGAGTCATCTCCCTACAATGAACAGAAAAGAAAGAAAACAGGGATTTCAAGACAATAATGACATGTTTTTGCTTTTAGTCCCCAGTTCTTTCTAAACTATCTTTAGTACTGTAGATAATTCCTACCTCCATTTTCCATGATGTCGGCTGAAATTAAGCTACAACAATACAAAAGATGACTACATGTGTTTTCCATATGGTGAAAAGATCTATATCTTACTGTAGAGGGGGAGATTATTTTTTTCTCCATTTCACATTTTTATTTTAAAATTATCTCTAGCTACTTCACCTATGTGTATGCCAAACTGTGTTGCAACGTATGTTTCTCTTAATTTCTTGCTCTGGCACTGTGTGGGCATCCCGCACCTCGTCTCTGACGGCCCCGGTGGCTTCGGGGGCTGCCCGTGGGCAGGGGCAGGGACAGCGCTGCCGGCCTCGTGCCGCCGATGCTGCAGATGCGGGGAGCGGGCGCGGGCTGCCTGCATCGCACCACGAGCAGC
>VXBS01000186.1:0-21129 GCA_013400255.1 Sitta europaea
GTCTTCTAAACTAAGACAGGGATGCTGGTGCAGAAGGAGGGACCTGGCCCCTGGGGATCTCGCCCTCTTGGGTGTTTCACTCCTCCACAGATGACTTTGAATAATCCCTGCTCTGTGTGAGGAGGAGGATTGCTAGTTGGGGTTTGTTAGCCACTCACCTTCCTCTCTCACTGCTCTTCTCTGCAGCTGAGGGCTGTTTCATCAAGCTGTGCCAGTGAAGGGGCTTCACTGAGCACCAAGGCACTCGGAATCCCAGTGCCCACCCGAGCAGAGGGTGATGAATGGGCTTGTGAAACCCCACTGGCCCTGCACTGGGGAGGTTGGACTGGTCTTTGCTGTCCCTGGGAAGGTGGGTGATGTTGCACCAGGATTAGCTGTGATTAGAAAACAGTGGATTTTCATGAAACCATGGTCCTTGTATCAGCATTAGGAACATCTTTAATGACCAGAGGGTGAACACAGGCCTGAGGAGGAGCTCTGGCACCTCCTGCCCTTACCTGTGAACTCACCCTGTTGAGAATTGAAAGTGTGCTTTTGCCTTGCATGCCCAAATGCTGCTGTTTGCCAGGGGTTTTGCTGTTTGCTGCTGCTCATCCTTCCCTGTGTCCCTGCCCCACTGCACCCCACCAGGGGAGCATCTGCTGCAGGAAGAAAGGGGCTTGCACAGCCCAAGTTCACTGTGAAAAGAAATGTCCTCCTGTGGTGGTTGCAGCTTCTGCCTTGGCAGATTCAGGCTGTCAGCATGCTCACAGCCCCAGTGGGACAGCTGGGGCTGTAGGTACACAGAGCAGCCTGGAAAGACCCCTGAGTTTGTTGGTCCTGTTTGTAATAAATACATTCTGACCATTTTCATCTTGGCCTTAGGTTAGGAATTATTATTCTTAAAAAAGGAAAGGGGAAGGAGTGTGGGACACTGCCAAAGAGACAAAGTTGTGTGTTTCTTGCAGAAAAGTTGTTTTGGGTTTTTGTTTGCTTGCTTGCTGGCTTTTAGTGGTTTTTTGGCTTTCTATCTGATAAACTTTGCTGCAGTTGATAACACACCAAAAATGCCCTGGGCTGGGCTGACTGATCTGTGCTGGGCAGGATGCTTAGCACTGGTTGGGATAACTCAGCAGCAACAACCAGTTCTGACCACCAAAATCTGCCTCTGAGTGCTGCAAAGGCTGAGCTGCTTCTGGGATCGTTTAAAGAGGATGAGGATGATGATGATGATGATGATGATGATAAAAGGGAAAAAAGATCCCCCAGACTTGGAAAGGGAGAGTCCAAATGGCTGATGGAAATGGCAATAGTTTTCTAAGGAATCTCTTATTTCCCTGTTTAGTGGTCGTATCTCTGCACACCCAAGAATTTGTCATGAGTCACCTTTCCTTTAGCCAGCAAATATATTAGTTTTCTTCTTGTTGTGAATTTTTTGGGGTTGTGTGTTGCTTTGAGGCTTTTTGGGGGTTATTTTCTGTTTTCCTTCTCTTTCTTTCGCTTGCATTTATGGAAATTCTTGTGGTGCACGTGCTGCCTCACTGCTCTGGCTACCTTCAGGCTGGGTTGGGAATATCACAGGGCTACTGAATTAAACTCGAGGGAACCTCCCTCCCTCCTCCATGGTTGCCTGTCCTCTTTCACTGCCTCCTCCTGGTCATGTCCAGCTTTCCCCAGGGCAGGGGGAGCTGCTGTTCCTGCAGCTGTGGGCACAGGAGGAAGGGTGGTTTTGCTGAGCAGCTGGGTCCTGTGGGACTGGAAATGTCATGGTGACGTTGGGTGATCCAGTGCAAGATTCTGACAAAACAGACCAACCTGAGGAAGGAAATCCTCTGAAAGATAAAACTGCCACACAGTTTGCTCTCTAGAAAGTGTCATCTCTGAAACAGCAATTTCTAAAGCTTGTTTTATTTCTCTGGACCTTCTAGCCCCACTTCTCTCCTCTGTCATGGCAAAAAGAGGCAAAAAGACAGTTTGCAGTTGCAGCAGGATCCTGGGACTGGCTGGGCATGAAAAGTGGCTCTGGCTTGGGTGATTCCCATGACACAGTCTGGAGGAGGAAGGGGAGGAAAATGCACACCTGGAGCCAAGGGAGGGCATTTATTGGAGCAGGGATGGCCCTAAAAGTCTCCCAGAGCTTCCCCATGCATCCTCCTATGGAGGAGAGGTTTGTGGGGTGGCTCCAGGGCAGGGGCAGGAATGAACCATGCCAGGGGAGAGCCAGGGCAGTGCCTGTGCTGGGTACAGCCCCTGCAGAGCAGAGCACTGGAGCCAAAAGCAAGGGACAAAGTGGGTGTGTGTGCCCCCTGTGTCCCTTCTCTGAGCCCAGCTGAAACCTTTGCCCTGTCAGGGCCTTTGCCAGCACTGGGGGGGGGGGGAAGTTTGAACTGCACAAACCCCAGCTTTTGTGATTTCTTTCTTCTGCCTGTGCCATCTCATGTGCTGTGGCCTCTGGAGAAGCTTGGCCCAGAAGTGACTCACACTCTCTAACCTCTGGCTAGCACAGCCCCATGTGAAAGCAGAAGGTCAAGGCCTCCTTGCATCCCTTTTACCAGGAAAATATAGATGTTAAAATGTTAAATAGGGAAATGTTTCAAGGGAAGGTAAAGGAAGAAGAAGTGAGGATATGTGTTTATGAGGAAGAGGAAAGTGTTGAAATACATCAGTGAAAATAAGTCAGCCTGACATTAATTGGCAAAAAAAGCCCATGTGAATTGATTAAAAAAAATCCCAAAGCAATCAGAAATGGGTTGGATTCCATAACTGCTTTCAGTGTTTTCACACAAAATCTGCTTCACAGTGATCATGTAGATAAATTGTCACCAGCAGCACAGTCTAAACCTGGGGTGAGTCTTTCAATGCAAACTTGGGGAAACCTTTACCTTTCAGAAAGAGAGTTCTTTTTTGGCTGTGCTCACATTTTCTCTCTCTCTCTCTCTCTCTCTCTCTTTCTGTCTTATTTTCTTTTTTTTTTTTAATCATCTTTATTTTATTTTTTTTTGAAAACCAGTGGGGAAGGGATGCTGACAGGTTAGGATCCCTGTCCCAGGCAGGCAGGTGGTGGGATTCCCTTACACTGGGGAAGGCAGAGGGTGTCCATGTGTTTTTTCCTTGGGCAGCCCAGCAGGAGCTGAAAACAGGGGAGTTCTCTGCAGGGCTTCCATTCCCTCCACTGTGCTTTGCCTAGCAAGGGAGCTGGTAAAGGCTCTGCCTCTACTGAAAACTTCCAGCTGCAACTGAAATAAATCTGAGGTCCCTGATGTGAGAGGTGAGAAGGATCTTAAAAAACAAAGGAAAATCCCCCCCCAAACCCAAATGTGTGTATCTGGAGCAGTTTTGTTGTGTTTGTTGTGTTTGAGCTGGGACCATCCATCCCCCCAGGAGTCAGGGGGTGAGATCATCCCTTGCTGCTCTCTGCCCACCAAAAATATCATCTGCTCTTCCCAAAGGGCAAAACTCACCATTTGAGTCCAGCCAAGTGGCAAAAACCAGAATTCCAATCATGTTATTAAAGACACTTATCTTTTATTATTGCCCAGTTAATTTCACCTTTAACATGTTTCAAAGTCCTGCTTCTTTCAACACAAAACCAAAGCCAAACCCACTCCCTGTCTAAAATCACAGAAGCACTGCGAGTATAACCACGACTCGAGGTGAAACCTGGCACCTGCAGTGGCAGAGAGCAAAGGTGCAGTGGTGAGGCTGCTCCTGGCAGGCACAGAGCCTGGCAGAGGGCACAGGGAGCAGCCCCAGGGCACTCCAGCCTGGCATGCTCAGTGCCCAGGATGTGGCAGGGAGCAGCCTCAGAGAGGTAAAAGAAAGGACTTAATTCTCAGTTGTCAGTGGGGCAGTAGAAAGGTGCTGGGGTATCAGCTGCATTCTTCCATTTAGCAGAATAATCAGCAAGGAAAGGAAGTGAGCAGCAGCAAAAGATGTTACTGTTAAATTACAGCTTAAACAAGAATCTCTTCCTTCCTGCCCCAAGATCACTCCTGGCTTTCCACCAGCATTGGCTGCTGAGAAAATGCCCACAGCTGCCTCTCTGCCACAGAACCAGACCTGAGCAGACCAGACCTTTCCTTCTGCCACCCAGGGCTCTTGAAGGGTAATAAATAACCTTTGTGACAGGCAGAGTGCAAATGCAAGGAAGTCATGAAAGGGCTGCAGCAATGCAGAGGAGCTGTGTGAGCCCTGTGGGGTGGTGGTGCAGTCTCTGCTGTGGCACTGACAACAGCTGGTCCTTTGGTCCCCAGGCAGTGCAGGGTGACTGTTGGAGGAAATGTGGTGCTTCTGGAACCTGCTTTTATACAGCAACATAGAGCAAGGGCTTAACTGTGGGGCAAGGGCTTAACTTAACCCACCAAGGGCTAAAGACCTATGGAATTGCTCTTGCAATTTTGAGGCTGATGGAAGTAAGGCTTGAAATATCTGTGCCAGATTTTTACTGAACCAAAGCAGAGAGCCTGGCTGGAGAGCCAAGGGCTAAAAAGGTAGAATTGGAGAGTGCTCCCCTTGGTAGAAAAATGGTAACAGGCAGAAATGGAATTTTGAAGTTAGTAAAGCAAAGCTGCTGGGAGACTTGCCAGGGTTTCTGATGGACAAGGCTGCAGGTGCTGCAGCCTTTCAGCACGTGGAGGAATGAGGAGAGCACGGTGTCAGACACTGCTCCTGGCTGGTGCAGGCACTGCCCACACGGGGCAGCTCATCCCCTCAGAGTGACCCAGAGATGTCTCTGAGCCTTCATTCAGAAACTGAGAGATTGCTTCTACTTCAAGCTAACGAAAATGAGCCACCCCGATTTTCACTTCCCCAGCAGCGTCCTCTTTTTCTTCAACAAAAATGTATTTGAAGTATGTCACAGATTTCTGGTAGCAGCTTTCACACTTTCCCCCCACACCTGACATTCAGATGAACTCTCATTTTTAAGTCAGCCACCCTGGCTGGAAGCAGGGTTCGTTGTTAAAATGTGACAACAAAAGCAAATGGAAAGCCCCAAGCAAGAAACGTGGTGTGAGGTGTTAGCAGACCTTGGTGAGCACCAAGATGAAAGCCAGAGGGAGGTTTGGATGTGAACCTGCACTCTGTGTGTCCTGCCTGTGCAGCTGCTTTTGTACCACACCTGTTCAGTGTTTTGGACAGGTATGACACTGGCTGCATCCAGCTTTGTCACCAACTCATAGAATTGAAGGATTATTAAAAAGTAGGGCTGCCAGTGCAAACGTTTGTGCTGCCTGTGTCCTGCAGCTGCTGGGAGGGCAGCGTGGCCTGGCAAGGGCAGGATGGAGATGTGCAGGTTGGGAATTGGAGAGCTGGAGGTCCCAGCCCTTCTCACACCTGTGCCCTCCTCCCCTGGCAAGGCCAATGTTGGGGTTGCCCAGGCTTGGCTCCAGAGAAACCTGGGAAGTCTGGAAGGCAGAGTGCTGTGCTGTGAAGGTTAAAGTGCAGGTACTCGAAAGCTGGCGGATGTGGTGAGAGCTTTTTGCATCCTGATAAAAGCAAGCCAGGCAAGGCCTGCACTGCCTGGATAGTTCTGGTCTGCCTTCAGTGGGGGCACAAGCAGTATCTTGTTGGCAGGTGCTTGGATCCCCCTTGTCTCCCAGAGTTTGCTGAGCCTGCCTGAAATACCTGTAGCTGCCTCCTCTCTGCTTAATTCTTCTCTTTTCCTTATGGGTGGGAGAGCTTGGCCAGGTGGGTCATGAATTTAGAGAGCACTCCTTCCACTAAATCAGCCTGAAAGCTCCAGATGGCCAAAGCAAAACACAGCAAACAAACAGAACACTAAAAACCAGGATTCTAGCTGATCAGGCAGCTCCTTTCCTTCTGCCACCCAGAGCTCTTGAAGGGTAATAAATAACCTTTGTGACAGGCAGAGTGCAAATGCAAGGAAGTCATGAAAGGGCTGCAGCAATGCAGAGGAGCTGTGTGAGCCCTGCGGGGTGGTGGGTGCAGAGTCTCTGCTGTGCAAAAAAAAAAACCAAAATAATGAAGGAAAAAAAGGAATAATAAAGTTTGTTTCCAGAAAACTGCACTTTCTCCTCTTCATTCCTTCTCACAGACTTTGTTATCTGCAGCATGGACAGCAAGAAGGAGCTCTCCTTTGCTTTTTAGTTAGATATTTTATATTTTATTTTTTAGCTAACTTGAGGGGGTTTCTTGGTCCTTGTGTCACATATTTCAGCCTCAGCACTTTGAATCCCTGACTGCCCTGTCTGAATGGTGAAGAATGGGAATCTGGGGACTGTGCTGTGAGGTTACTGAGGGAGGAGGGTCAGCTACCCCAGGTTCGGGTTCGGGTTCAGGTTCGGGTTCAGGTTCGGGTTCAGGTTCAGGTTCGGGTTCAGGTTTATGTTCGGGTTCAGGTTCGGGTTCGGGTTCGGGTTCAGGTACAGGTTCGGGTTCAGGTTNTCATGTTCAGGTTCGGGTTCTGGTTCGGGTTCATGTTCAGGTTCGGGTTCAGGTTCGGGTTCAGGTTCATGTTCAGGTTCGGGTTCAGGTTCGGGTTCATGTTCAGGTTCGGGTTCATGTTCAGGTTCGGTTTCAGGTTCAGGTTCGGGTTCAGGTGTGTGTCTCCGGGCCAGCGGCTGCCGCAGGAAGCGGCGCTGCGCGGGTTGGCAGAGCGTGCTGGAAAGGCTTTGTTTACTGGCGGCTTTGTACCTCCCCCGCCCTTTTTATTAGCGGTTAGTGGAGCAGAAGCGGTTTTTTCTCGCCCATCCTAAACAACAGTTAGGCTTGTTTCGCCTCTGAAGAGCTCACAGCCGTGCTGGTGAGACCGGAGGCATAGGCAAAACACGCTGGCAACCAGGTCTCAATCACCGTGCTCCCAGCCCGCGGGTCCTTCCCTTGAAAGCTCTATGGAGCTTTCCTTGGGAATGTTAAAGATCCGTGGAGCTTTCCTGTGAACTATCCATCAGGTTACAGAGGTGGTACCCAGGGATGCAGGGCTGGGCTGGCAGGCTGTGTCCTCGGGCTGGGGCAGCAGCAGATCATCCACCCCTGCAGGCACAGCCCTCCATTGCTGCTTTGATCTTTTCAGAGGAAATGCAGATGTAGAAAAGGCGAGAGAAACCAACCTCCTTGAAAGGTCTTTGCAGCCAGAGCCGCTCCTCCCTTCCCTCCCCATCGTGTAGGAAGCAAAGGAAAGATCCTGCGTTCAGATTTTGGTGATTACAGAGCAGATCCCCCGTTTCTAGCTGGATCTCTGGCAAGCATGGCAAGGAGCCTGCAGCCCTGGGGAAGCTGGCAGGGGTTTGCTGCTGTCCTGTGCAGCTGAACAGCCACTGCCCAGGTGGGTGGAGGGCTCTGCTCAACCACTGTCTGCAGCAGGGGGTTCCTCCTTTTGGCATTGCCCTGAATAGGAGGAGACACGAAGGCAGGGCTGGCTGGGGGAACTGTCAGGATGTTTTTGTGGCATCCTTTTTTGTGAGGATGTTTTTTTGGGCCCAGCATGTGCAGGTGGATGGCAGATGCCCTAGAGTGACTATATGATGCTTGTATCCCAAATCATCTCTTCTGCTTATGCTGGATATTGAGTTTTGCACCTTTAAGCCTGGTTCCAAAAGCAAAGGGGAATCAAAAAAGCAAAATAATGAAGGGGAAAAAAGGAATAATAACGTTTGTTTCCAGAAACTACACTTTCTCCTCCGCATTCCTTCTCATAGAACTGTGTTGTCTGCAGCATGGACAGCAAGAAGGTGCTCTTCTTTGCTTTTTAGTTAGAGATTTTTTTTTAGCTAACTGAAGCAGAGAAGTTCCCCAGACTGTGGCTTTTCTTTTTCTTGTAACTGTTCAAACCTGCCCCAGACTGAAAACCCAGAAAACCACCCAGAGCTCAGGGGCTCACTGGGTCCTGGGACGTGGCACTTTACTACACCAGAGAGACTGATATCAGACTGAGCAAGCCAAACTACACCCCACAAAAGAGACTTTCTGAATTTGCCATCCTTCAGAACAGCAAGAAACTTTATTTTTTAATATTATTATATTTTTTATACTTATGAATACTCTGCTTGTTAAATAAACAGGGTTTTTTTCCCCACTTTCTTCCAAAGAAATCTGTTCCCCAACCAGCTGGGAAAAGGGCCATGTGAATCTGCTTTCTAGAAAAAACCCCTTTGGAAGCTTCCTCCCAAATTTTCCCTAAACCAAAACAAATCCAGCAGCTGGGCCTGGGGCTGGGAGGTGTGAGTGGAGGTGTGAGTGGAGCAGCCCAGCTCAGGGCTCGGGGTCTGAGGTTACAGAGTGGTTTCACCTGCTTAGGTGTTTGTGGTAAAATCATCGGGTTGGGGTACTCTGCTCTGCCTTAGGAAACCCCAGTCCCAGCTGGAGCTCATCCCACTGCCTCTGGCTTGGACAGCAGTCCCTCCTGGACAGACAGCACAGCACATCCTCTGCCACCCCATCTCCCACCTTTTCCGTTTAACTCGTCAAGAAACTGAATTCCATGCTAGTGACACAACTTTATTTAGGTTGGTTTCTTTAGAACAGTTTTGCTACCACTTTCTTTAGACCTTTGCCTTATGAGGTTGAAGAGAGCCCTAATACAGAATCCTTGTTCCCAGTGCCCTGCACCAACTCTTTTATTTAATTTTAATGCCATTTGACTCAAACATTTTTATATAAATTCTTCCCCAGTACAAGAAATTGCAATTCCTTCTGACCTTGTATTGTAATGATGATGATTTTGTAGCTGTGACATTGCTGCAAAGTTCTTTAAAGCAAGCTAAACATGCCCATTATGGGATTGTAAATTATTAGCAACTGAAAAACAGTATGTTTGTGACTTATGGAAACACCAACCTTTCTTTTTCTGCAGGGTTTCACTCTGATTTATTTTTTTTAATTTTTTGATATTTGAAATAGCCTATTTCTTTGTCACAGCTGTACAAACACTGATCCAAGGTGGGGATGAGAGGCAAAACTCAATCCTTTACCACTGCCTGTGCTTCTTTCGTGTTTCGTGGGAAAATGAAAGACAGGCAATTTTTGACAGAGGAAATCTATAATTTTATGCAAGTAGAGGAAATCTATCATTTTATGCAAGTTTGTGTTAAGGCAGAGAATTGTCAGCGGCAATCTAGATCATTAGATCAGGATCTGGACAGCTGTGGTTGTCTGATTCAGAGCTGAATCATGGATCTGAATGTTTCCCATTAGCAGAATGTCCCTCCATCCCACTCCTATAAGAAGGTGTGAAACCCTGCTGGTGGGTGCCAGTGGAACACAGCCAATATAAAATGTGTGTTCTGTGTTAATGTGTTACCTGTGGGAGCTGAATTTCAGCTCCCTCGCTGGCCTCAGATTTGGACTTGGCTAGCTTGGAAGAGGCTTCCTTAAATTCCTTGTTGACAAAGTAGTAACAAATGGCATCCAGGCAGCAGTTTGTGTTGGCCAGGATGGAGGTGAAGTGAACAAAGTTGTTAATGCTCTGTATGGCCGAGCAGTCGGAGCTGAGGGAGTCCAGGACGAAGCGGAGCAGATGCCCCAGGTAAAGAGGTAAAAAGCAGATGATGAACACAGCCACGTTTGCAGACACAATGGAGACAGCTTTCCTGGTTAGCTTTTCATTGTGACAGTTTTCATTCTTCTTTCTCCTGAGCTCTGCAACGATTTGTATGGAGCAGTAACTGAGGATGAGCAGGGGGATGAAAAACCCTGTAATGATGGCACACAGCGTGGTCACCGAGGGCGTCACGGAGGATTTTTCAAAGCAAAAGTCATCTTCTCGTCGGTCCTCAAAGATTTTAATGAGGGAGGTCTCACAGATGATGGCTATCCAAAGGAATCCAGAGGCAAAAGCTGCCTTCAGTGGTGACCTCAGCACCTTGGATCTCAAAGGGTACTTGATGGCAAGGTACCGATCAGCGGCAATGAGGGTGATGATACCAATGCTCATGAAGCGGTTTATGAAATAGCCACCTTCCAGAACCAGGCACCACCCATCTGCCTTCAGGTGCTGGAACTGGGACAGAGTTTTGAAAGGCAAGGTGAAGAGCAGCAAGCAGTCAGCCACAGCCAAGTTGACCATGTATACTCTGGTTTCTGTCCATTTGCCCAGTTTGCAGCAGAACACCCACAGCGCCAACACATTCAGCACAATGCCCAAAGCCAAAACTGGGATGTAAACACACAGCTGGATGAGTGGAAAAGTTTCATAGGCTGTGATATTGCAGCTGCTGTGGTTCATTTTGGGAGTATCAAAATGTACAGTTCCTGCAAAAGCAAATTAAGCCTTTTACGAGGGAGGTTCTGGACTGAATCAGTGATTAATTCTAATTGAGAGAGTTCAGGGCTTTACCAGCCACGAACACCTGATGCAGGGTACCTAATGGGAAGAAGAGGGACAGGGACACAAGCCTGAGCAGCTGTGAAGGAGAGGAAAACTTAGATTCTCCCTGAGTCCTGTCTGGGGAAAACAGCTCCTGGAGGGTGGCAGGGAAAAGGGCTTGGGCCCCTCTTTCATCTCAGCCTCAGGTCAGGCAGCAGCAGACACCCTGCAGCAAGGAGTTCTGTGAGCCATGGCAAACATTCGATAGTGGGAAGGGAGTGCCTAAACCCAGCTCCCATCCCTTCCCTTATAGCAGGGCTCAGTGGAAACAGCTGGTGTCCTCCCAGCTTAGAATGTTCCAGATGTGCAGCAGGAGGACAGCTGTCCTTTCCCTCAGTCCTGAGATGTCTCTGCATCACTTCTCATCAGTGATACCAGCAATCACTAGTGTATCTCCTGTTAGGATATCTCTCACTAGTTTCAGCTGCCATCAAGTTCTGTACTCAGAGGGCTGCACTGATGATGGGAGTGCTGGGTCTGCTTGCTGCCTCTCAAGGATTGTCTATGCTGGTCTTTATCTCAGAAGCATTACAGCAAACTGCCACAATTCCAAGACAAAACAAACATGGCAGGAATGTGATCAGCAGCCATGGGGAAGAGGTGAGCTACGTTTGATCTAGTGGGCGGTTTTATCACCTTGGATCTAAGGGTAATATTGCTGTTTGCCCTCCAGCTTTGGAGGGGTTAATGCAGAAGCACCTTCCAGGTGCAACTCTTCATGGACAGAAAAGACCCAGGATGTCTGACATGCCTTTGGGTTTTCCCTGCAAGGGGAATGTGGCTCCATGGGTCTCAAAAGCATCCCCAACGAGCAAACCCTAAGGAAGTGCTGCAGGATTATGTGCACCTGTGGGTCTTGGTTAGCTTTGAAAATCATGCAGCAGAGGAATCATGCCAGGAGAGCTCTGAAGAGGTGAGGGAATGTGGTACAGCAGATACCTGCAGCAGCTCTGTCCTCTGGGCATGAGGAATGTGTTACAAGCCCACAAGGTACAAGGGAAGATCGTAACAGGGAGACCGAGAAAAGATCAAGCAAAGGCTGAGGCAGCCCTCAAGCACCCCAAAATGTGTTAGATGTGGCCAGCATCAAAATGAAAATACATTGGTTCCAGCCCTCTCTTTCTCCATCCCTATTCTGGTGTCCCACCATGGCTGAGGAAAGGCGACGCCTTGCAGAATTCAAATAACAGCATCAGTAAAAAGCCAGGAGAAATTACCTGTTCTCTTGCTGTCCTTGGGGAGAGCGAGCCCAGCCGTGCAGAGCTGTGCAGGCACGATGAGCAGGGCTCCCTGCACATGACCAGCCAGGCGTCCTCTGGTCACCAGCTCCTGGTGGCTGTGAGAGCAGCAGCGCGGCCGAGAGAGCGCCCGCACTCCTCCTGATCACAGCTTCCTCTGTCATCACCATTGATGTGGCTGTTACCACCTCCTGCTGACTGATGAGCCTGCAATAGTCCTGCAGGGAGGTAAAAGGCTTGTCTGCCGTGCATCCCTGCAGCAGGCCCTCTGGCAGTGGGATAGCTTTGGGTTTTTCCTTTGCTTCACCTTCCTTTGTCTGATGTCTCAGTGGGCGATGCCTGTTGACCCTCCTCGCCCAGCAGACTGTGCTTGGAGGGGACCCATTGCCCTGCAAGGTCCTGAGGGCTTCTCTCTGCCTTCCAGAGTGCCAGCCCTGCTGGCCTTGGAGCAGGAGTGGCTTCTGTTGTCACACTGCCTGAGCCCTGGGACAGGAGAGCCCTAAGAGCCCTGCAGCTGTTGGAGAGGTGAGGGCAGTGGTTTGCAGGCAGTTTTGGGATTATTATAAAGTGTTTCACTCTGAATCATAGTCACTCTCATGTCTTCCATAGTCAGCAATTCCGAGAAAATGTGGCACCATGACCCTGTGACCTGCTGGCTTTGTGACTGCTCTTGAGGTTGCAGGTGCCTGCGTCCCAGAGGCTGCTCCTGGGCTCCCCATGGCAGCCTGTTTACCAGAAAAGCTCAGACAAGTTGATCAATGAGCTTAAAGGTCCTGATATTGGTACCTTGGATTGCTGTCTTGGGCATATATTCTTCCCCTTTCCACTTTCCAGGTCATCCTAGAGCAGCTTCTGGAGGATTTCTGCATTGTCTGTCTGCACATCACGAGCCAGCCCTTGAGTAAAATTCCATGCCAGTGTACACTCAGAATATATGACATACTTCTGACTTTCCAGGGACTGCTTTTGCCTTTCTTGGGGCTGCTCCTTGGTGGATGCTTACAAGTAGTTAATATCAGTGTGCCCAGCTCATTGATCCCCAACCAACATTTTTATGTCATGGTCCTTGTTGGTACTTTAGTTTTTCAAAGTCATCCAGCTTCTGGGTTATGACAGTTCCACCACTGTATGGAAAACTTGGCATCATCCTCAAGGGCTGTTCACACCCTCCTCTTGTCCATGTCCAGGCAGTCACTATGGCAGAAACCCTGAGCAGTCAAAACCCTGCCTGGAGGGGCTCAGCTCATAGAACCTCTCCAGTGTGATGCTTCCCATGCACAGCCTGGAGCTCTGGGTGCCAGGTGAGGGCCTCCACAGCCCAGAGAGGTCTCAGGGGAGGGACAAGCCATGTCACAGGCACAAATCAGCTGGCTGTGAGCAGCAGGTTCACCAGGATGCATCAAAGCAAACCCAACACCAGCTACCAGAAGGCAAAGCGAGGACAAAGTGCTGTCTGTGGACAACTTACATGTCTCCTGCTGGGTCTGTGCCTGATTCCTGGCCACCACAGCACCAGGATTCCCATCCTTCTCTCCACCTCTCTCCCCATCAGCCATGCTCAGCTGCAGCTGCTCACAGTGCCCTCCTTCCATGCAGTCACAGGGGTTATCACCCTGCCATGCACCAATGACACTCTCTTGGGGTTTCCCCTCCTCTGCACTTCTCAGCTGCCTCAGTCCTGCCACTGCTGGCACCCTGTGGTGCACTGGGGTGACACCTGTGCTGCGTTCTGCTCCCCTGCTGGCAGCCCTCAGGCAGGGCTCCAGGGCCCTGCAGTGCTGCAGAGCACTGGTGCCTGTGCAGGCTGCACTGGTGCCTTTGCAATCTGCAGTGGTGCATGTGCAGACTGCACAGATGCCTTTGAATACTGCACTGGTGCATGTGCAGACTGCTCTGGTGCCTTTGCAGGCTGCTCTGGCACCTGTGCAGGCTGCACCAGTGCCCTTACGATCTGCAGTGGTTCATGTGCAGACTGCACAGGTGCCTTTGAATATTGCACTGGTGCCTTTGCAGGCAGCACTGGTGTCTTTGCAGGCAGCACTGGTGCCTGTGCAGGCTGCACTGGTGTCTTTGCAGGCAGCTCTGGTGTCTTTGCAGGCAGCACTGGTGCCTGTGCAGGCTGCACCGGTGCCTTGCAGGCAGCACTGGTGCTCACTTTGCAGTGAGCTCCAAAGGACCTTTTGCTGACCCCAGCATCCACCACACTGTGCCTGGAAATGTCATTTCCTCAATGAAAGCAGCCACTGGGACAAACTATTCCTGTAAGGTACAGAACCACTGGTCTGGCTTCTGGCAGACAGGCTGATGGGCTCCTGCCTCCCTTCCCTGCCAGGGACAATCTCCATCTCCCCTGCATCCCTGTGTCCTGTGGCTGCAGCTGCTGCAATGTCGGAGTGGGGCAGAGCCTCTGGCAAGGTGGGAGGGGGGTTGGTCCCACCTGCACCCACGGGGGAGGGCTCAGGGCTCTGGGCTCCCTGCAGCCCCCATCCCCACGTGAATCCTGTCCTGCCTTTCTCATGGCAACAAGGGATGGTGCAACAGAGATCTCGACCACAAGAGAACTGTAGGGTTGAGAGCAAAACTTGTCAGTGTTATTTTTATAGCATGTCAAGTGGCAGTTGGAGGCTGAGTGCAGCAATCCCACACAGTGACCAGCCCTGGCTGTTGGGGTTGTTTCCTCTTTCCCCTTCCCCAGCACCAAAGCAGAAAACCCTGTCAGGGCTCTCTGTGCTGCAACCCTCCCCATGCTCCTGCAGTGATGCCTTTGGAGGATAGCTTAAAACAGAGGCCAGGCAAAATTAAGGGAATACAAAGCAGTAATATTTATTGGAGGGCCTTCAGGTACATTTAGGGCAGATGAAGCCACCCAGGGGCTACACCCAAAATGGATGATGTGTCACGGGTTTTCACAGTTCTATAAGTTTGGTCCATTTGCATATTGGGGTAAATCTTCCAATTGCAGCTCCAGGTAATGAAGTCATTTACCCCAGTTTGCTCCCCCCAACTCACTTTTGTTTCCATCTCTCAGGGCCTGAGGCAGTGAGGTGCCCTTGATTCCCAGGCCTGGAGAGGAATTGTTGTGTCTGACCCAAATGGGAAAGCAGCAGCTCACACTGTACATGGAGTCTGGAGTTATACATTAAAGAATTGCAGGATTACAAACACATGAACAATTTAAAAGCTGAATTCCTAAGGCAGCAGCAGCACCAGGGACCAGCTGAGTATTTGTGCACACACATGGGGCAGGGCATGGAAAAGCCCAGGCTTCCCAAGTGCCTGAGGCTGTTGCAGTGCTTGTAGGGTTCCCTGGAGGCTGCTGGGCAGTGCTCACCACTGGAACAGCTGTGCTGCACCAGGGAAACAAAATCATAGAAGCCTCCAACACCTGAAAGCAGCACCCTGCCCACAGCTCCCCACTTTGTGCCCCCTGGAGCTCAAGTTTCTGGTAAGAACTCAGGCTTCAGGCCTGCCCAAATGCCACCAAACAGCAAAATACTGTCTTATGCCAGCCCCTGCCTTCCATGCACAGGAGGGCAAAAAATGCTTTATCTGATGGCCACTCACTCACTCACATAAAAGCAAGAATCTGAGTTACTTTCTAGGCTTTTCCTTGTGGCTTTGTTTTGTTTTTTATTTTTCTCAAGCCTGAAGTGGAAACCATTATTAGCATCATTTTCTTACAAAGGACAGGAAAGTTATATTTTGCAGAAATGTTGGTAAAATGCAGTGGTTCAGCCTTGCTGCTTGGGGCAGCTGATGGATTTGGCAGCTGTGGTCTGGTCCCCACTACCATTTCCCAGACTCCTGTGCCAGGAAATGGAAAAGATTTGGGGTTAAGCATGTCACCATCCTCCTGGATTGCTATTGCAGTGCTGGATGGTGGCCAGTAGTTTGCTGTGGCCCAGGGTCTGATAACTGCCTCTTCCATTTACTGGGAGCACTCAGGGAGCTGAGCCTTTGTTCAGACTAAAGGAAGATGCCAGAAGCCCATCCCAAACTTGACATATAAGCCAGATAGTAATTTTTGTCCAAGGTAGAACATACTTTCAGATAATCAGAAAATTCCTTGCTCATCCTTGGGTTTCACTGTTAAATACCCTGCTGGAAGGCAGATCTTATATCTCAGTGGCAGTCTTTTCTCCCAATCTCTAGTATAGGTTTAGCATTAAGAGTAGAGGACTCTGATGTATAATGGTAATAAATGAATATTTATTTACAGATATATTATTATGACACACCTTTATTTTAACTTGCAAAAGTATGGATTATTTGTTTTTTTGTTTTCATAACATTCAGTGCAAACAGCAAAAATATCTTAATGATGACAGGGATTGTGAGGTCAACGAATTTCCCCTTTACAGTGAGAAAAAGGAACACTTATCAGACCTATATGTGAGGCCACCTGTATAAAAGCATTGCTGTTCTGTATTTCAGAGTAGATGACCTGTTTGAAGCCCATTGGAAGTTGAACAAGTTCTCTGTGTTAACTGGGAGAAAACATGGGTGACATGGGTGGCAATAACAAGCAAATTGTTTGCTTTCTAAATTAACAGAAGATTACCACGTTGATATGAATCTTCATCTCTTTTTTCAATCTTTTTGGAACAGGCATTCATTTTATAGGTCCAAAAATGTTTTTGAAGGCCCTTTGTGCTGTTCCTGAAGTGGAAGTGATTTTCCTTGCTCAACTTGCCTGGATTGTAAGAGATGTCTGTCAAGAAGCCTCCTGCTTTCTGAGGGTAGTTAATAGCAGCAGATTTACTGATGGCTACAGGGGTGACAACACTCACACATCTCTTTAAGCAATAGATGGTTGTTGAGATTGGGCACTATTTGTGTCCCATATCTTTTCCTGTCTTTGAAAAGAGAATTTAGAAGGCAGAACAAAGGCTATACAGTGTGTAGTGGTTAAACTGGTCACATACACACACAGGCTGCTTGCTCTGCTTGCAGTGAAATCCCAGTAGTGCCAGAGCATTAGAAAATACACCAGTGAAAAAAACTGGGGTGTGAATTTTCAGCTGAATGACCTGAGCAGGTTCATCTGTTTCTATGGCATGGTTGCTCTCCGCAGCTTGCACCGTGTTGTCTGCCAAAGAATTGACACCAAGCAGGTGGGTCTGATGTCTGGCTCTGGGACCCTTTCTGTGCTGGGAACTGTCCTTTGTGTGCTGACCTGACTGAGGTCTCATCAGGGGTGTCAGTCTGTGGTCTGAACGAGTGGCACTGCGTGGTGACAGACTGGCAGGGGAACTGTATGTCAGGTGGCACTACGCAAGTGAATTGCCTCCGAGTTTACCAGAGCAGAAGATGAGCTTGCAGTCCCAGGAGGAATTTTTTTAGAGGTTTACAAGTCAGAAGACACTGAAAGTGAAGGACCATGAAGCCAACCAAGACAAGCTGTCACCAGGAGGGGCCTGGAGCTGCGAGACAACGATACGAGACAGCTGGAGTCAAGTCACTGAGCACTGCAGGACAAAATTCAAGTTAACACCAGACCCTTTGGAGGGCTTTGGCCCTTTGTGTACATACTCCTATGTCTACAATGATTGCAAACACTGTTTGAAATCCATTCCCCCTGCCTCAAAACCCAAGCAGTGTTGTGGCACTCGATCCCTGCCGTGCACTCCACCTTGTTCATACTGTCACTAGATCCGTGGGTGGCTGCGACTCCTCCTTTTGGTTCACCTTGGACCTCCAAAATCTACATTTGGGGAACATAGAAGAAAACTCTGGGAATTCCTTGGCTGCAAAATAATAGCAAAATGCATCCAGACAGCAGTTACAATTTGCTAAGCACGCAGAGACCTTAATATAGGTTGTAACTCCTGGTACCAGAGAACAAGCTCCAGCAACTTCCACTACAAACCTCAAGACCAGTGAGATGTGGAAAGGTGAGAAACAGATAGCAAACACAAACAAATTCACAAAAACAATATGCACGGCCTTCTGGAATAATTTTGTCTCATGAGGGCTTGTGGCCATCTTCTTTTTTAGGCATCTGATGACTTGTACTGAGCAAAAAATCATAATCCCTAAGGGAATAAAATACCCACAGATCCCAGAGAATAAAGGAATGTACTTGGGTAGAAGAGATTGTTTCCGAAAGCAGTAACCTTCCCGGTTACCTTGAAGTATGTGATGTATATTGGAATAAATTATCAGTATTATCCAAAGAAGGCCACAGATAGAAGCTGATTTCAGTGGGGATCGAAGAATCTTTGCTTTTAGAGGGAATTTGATTGCAATGTATCGATCAATGGCAATCAGGGTGATGATAAGGATGCTCATAGGCATGTTTGTAAAATAGATGCTTTGTATGGCTAAACACAGCTGGTCTATGGGATGTTTGTACTTGCTAAAATAGAGCAGGAAAGGCAGAGTGAAGAGCAGGAAACTGTCTGCCACGATGAGGTTGATCATGTACACCTTGGTCTCAGTCCACCTCTTGAGTTTGCAGCAGAAGACCCAGAAGGCAATTATGTTCAGTGGGACACCCAGAGCGAGCACGGGGATGTACACAACCATCTGAAGCAGCACAATGCCATCCTGTGCAGTTCTGTCAGTGCAGTTCTCCATGCTGGGCTGTCCCTGTGAGGAAAGAGTGCAGCATGAGACTGAGCTCAGTGACAGGGTCCTGCAGCTGTGCCCCCCTCTCACAGCCCTGCGGCTCCTCGTGTCCCTGCACTGCCTGTGTGGGCAGCCTCTGGAGGGCTTCACTGGCTCACCAGCACCATCACTCCCTCAGCCATCAAAGTTACACTGTCACTCACTGCCAGCCACGACAAAACCACTGAGACAGCCCTCTCTGGCTGCTGCTGCAGGGTGAGGCCTGCCTCATCGTCCCTCCAGTCCTGCTCTGAACAGTTTGGGTCATAGCAAAATACAACGATAATTTTTGTTGTTACCTTTGCCTCTGCTGTGGTTGTCAGAGCTACTGGCTTTATGGCAGCTCACACTAGAGCTGGGGACCATTCCCCATTCACTCAGGGCACCATTCCCCATTTGTCCAGGGCACCATTCCCCATTTGCCCTGAGCACCATTCCCCATCTACCCAGAGAACCATTCCTCATTTGCACTGAGCACCATTCCCCATTTGCCCTGAGCACCATTCCCCATTTCCCCTGAGCACCATTCCCCATTCACTCAGGGCACTATTCCCCATTTGCCCAGGGCACCATTCCCCATTTTCCCAGAGCACCATTCCCTATTTGCCCAGGGCACTATCCTCCATTTGCCCTGAGCACCATTCCCCATTTGCCCAGAGCACCATTCCCCATTCACTCAGGGCAGCATTCCCCATTTGCCCAGAGCACCATTCCCCATTCACTCAGGGCACCATCCCCATTTGTCCAGGGCACCATTCCCCATTTGCCCTGGGCACCATTCCTCATTTGCCCAGGGCACCATTCCCCATTTGTCCAGGGCACCATTCCCCATTTGCCCTGAGCACCATTCCCCATTTGCCCTGAGCACCATTCCCCTTTTGCCCAGGGCACCATTCCTCGTTTTCCCATGGCACCATTCCCCTTTTGCCCAGGGCACCATTCCCCATTTGTCCAGGGCACCATTCCCCTTTTGCCCTCCATGCTTTGCTTTGCTGCTGAAGCCGCCCCATGGGTTTGCTCTGGGTTTTGCCAGATCTGAGAACATCCTCAGGGCTTGAGCCCTTCCAGCCCAGGGGCTTGGCTCCTGGGGCAGTGGGAATGCTGCTGCAGGCTGCTGGGTGGGTGGGTGCCTGCTGTGGGAAGGCAAACACAAATCCATTCCTCTGCTGGGGAGGAACAGCTCAGCAGGGGTAGCAGCAGCCCTAGCAGATAACAGGCCTCCAGGAAAAGAAGGGAAAGTGAGCAGAACTTGGCCCTCAAAGGCAGGAAGCCAAAATTTTGCTAGGGCAGAAAACATGAATCCAAGAATTTACACTATCTCCTGCTCTTCCTTTAAATATTTCAGGGTATTTGCCACCAGCAAGGAGGATGAATCAGTTTGTGTGCAGCTCATAAGGGAAGTGTTTACAATGAGCCAGGCATGGAAAGTGCCCAGATTCCTACAATCTCTTACCAACACATTGCCTTATAAGTCAGCAGCTTCTAAACATTAACATGTAAATTGTAGTGAAAATACATGATTGCATCAAGTAAGTGAACTGGGTTTAGTGTCCAAGATTTGGAGACAGATCTGGCAAGCCCAGAGGAAATCATGACACCTGTCCCAGCACCAGAACTGCTATGGCAATACTGAACCACAGGCTTACAGTCATTGTTAGGGGGGAATTCATGGAGGAACTAACACACAGTCAGTGTCCTACTGCTCTTGGGCTTTCAGCCACTCTGTGGCTTCAGCCTATGCTGCAGCTGTTCCCTGGCAGCCTGTTGTGGTCACCTTGCAGTGGTAAAGCCACTCTGCCTGCACGTCCCTGGCCTGAGGACCAGCTGAGCCCACTGGGCTGAACATCCCAACCCACCAAACCTTCCATGTGAGCACAGAGCTGGTGGCAGCTCCGTGTGCCCGGGGCAGGGGGTCCCCACCTCGAGGGAGCACTGATGGGAAACTGCAGCTACAGCAGAGACCCCCTGGATGGAACACAGCTGCAGAACAGAGGCAGGAGGGCTGTGAAGGCAGGAGGGCAGCAGGAACAGAGGGGCAGGAGGGCTGTGAAGGCAGGAGGGCTGTGAAGGCAGGAGGGCAGCAGGAACAGAGGGCAGGAGGGCTGTGAAGGCAGGAGGGCAGCAGGAACAGAGGGCAGCAGGGCTGTGAAGGCAGGAGGGCAGCAGGAACAGAGGCAGGAGGGCTGTGAAGGCAGGAGGGCAGCACGAACAGAGGCAGGAGGGCTGTGAAGGCAGGAGGGCAGCAGGGCACCCGGCACTGCCCGCCCCAGATGCTGGCAGGCACAGAACGCACAGCCGGGAGGGCCGAGCAGGGCACACAGCCACGCACCCCTGTGGCACAAGGAGAAGCCTTTACCTGCTCCCGGGGAGGCCGACAGGAGGGCTGGGTGCTGGAAAGGCTGCAGGGAAGGGGGTCCGTGCTGGGCACAGGTGGCAGCGCAGGGCGCCGCTGTCCCAGGGCTGTCAAGCCGGCGGTGCTGAACCAGCAATGAACTCGTGCGCTCCACCGGCGCTTCATTTATCTCTGCCCTGGTCTGCTTGAGCCGGAAGCTCTGGTGCCCTCTGTTGTCCCATCCCAGCAGCTCAAAGCTTCACCGTCAGATTTTCCACTCAGAGCGCGTTCCCCCTCCTCGCCTCGCACAACCCGGCAATTAAAATTTAATCTTTTCTGTCGCGGGAAAACAACTTCTGGAAGCAAACCCATGATGGTTGCAAATTGCCCTTCTGGCAGCCGAAGGCTCCCCAGGGAACCCGGCAGGCTGAGCAGCCTCTGGTGCGGCGGCAGGGGGTGCCCCGGGCGGGGGGGACAGGGACCTTGTCCGGGGGCTGTCGGTGCTTGTGCACCCCGTGACAGTGAGCCCAGGGTGCCAGAGAGCCCAAAGTCCCAGAGAGCCCAGGCTCCCAGAGAGCCAAGGGTCACAGTGAGCACAGGCTGCCAAAAAGCCCAGGGTGCCAAAGAGCCCAGGGTCCCAGAGAGCC
>VXBS01000186.1:21215-36725 GCA_013400255.1 Sitta europaea
TGCCAGAGAGCCCAGGGTGACAGTGAGCCCAGGGTGACAGAGAGCCCAGGATCACAGTGAGCCCAGGATCCCGGAGAGCTTCTGGCATCCCCAGGGTCCCAGAGAGCCCAGGGTCCCAGAGATCTGCTGGCATGCACAGGGTGCCAGATGCTGCGGGCTGGCTCACCCTCTGCACAGCAGGCAGGAGTGGGACTCTGCTCCTCGGCATGGCTGGGAGCCAAGTGATGACAGTCACTGCCCACCAGCGTGGCACTGAGGGGCTGGGACCTTCAGGAGCAGGGTTAGGAGTTGCCCCAGGGCTATTTCACAGACATTTGGATGGGTTCTGCTGTCCACTGGCTGCAGCAGTTGCAATCCCATCTCTGTGAGTCTGCTGTCGGGAGCCAGACTGACTCCTCAGGGTTTGTGCCATTAATTCTTGCCTTTGGAGCTGTCATGGTTTGACACTGGCCAAATGCCAGTATTTCAGCCCAGAAAGGAGATTTTTTTGTTTTCAACAGTGCTCATCTCAGTGCATGCCAGTTCAGTGATGCCTTTTTGGGACTACCTAAAAATAGAGGCCAGACAAAATTAAGGGAATACAAAGCATTTATATTTATGGAAGGGTCTTCAGGTACATTTTGGGCAGACAAGCCCCGCCCAGGGGCTACACCCAAAATGGGTGATGGGGTCATGGGTTTTCACACCTTTATAAATTTGGTCCATTTGCATATTGGGGGTTAATCTTCCAATTACTCATCCTCCCCTGCCACAGCTGGGCAGACAAGAGCAAAATTTAACAAAGGGTTCCTAAAGTGAGATAAGGACTTGAAGAAATCACTCTAAGGGCAAAACAGGCTCATCTTAGAGATACAAACTGAGTTTATTGCTAACAAAATCAGAGGAGGATAATAAGTAAGACCTTAAAACACCTTTCCATCTCCCAACCTCTCCCTCCTTCCCACTGGCAGTGCAGGGACACAGGGCATGGAGGTTTTGGTCAGTTTATCACTGAGATTTTCCTCACTGCTCAGGGAGAGGAGTCCTTGCCCTGTGAGGCTGTGGGGTCCCTCCCACGGGAGACAGCCCTCCATGAACTTCTCCAGCGTGGGGCCACTCTGAGGAGCAGCAGTCCTCCCAAAATTCCTGCAACATGAGTCCCTCCCACAGGCTCACAGTCCTCCCCAAACTGCCATGGCACAGGTCACTCTTCCACGGGTCAGCCCTCCAAGGACAGGCTGCTCCAGCCTGGCCCCTCTCACCACAGCCCTGCCATGGGCTCACAGCCTCCCCCAGGGCTGCCCTGCTCCAGGTGGGCTCCTGCTCGGGCTCTGGGTGCATCTCTGCATCCCCCAGGGGCTCTGGGTGCATCTCTGCATCCCCCAGGGGCTCTGGGTGCATCTCTGCATCCCCCAGGGGCTCTGGGTGCATCTCTGCATCCCCCAGGGGCTGGGGGTGGATCTCTGAATCCCCCAGGGGCTGTGGGTGGGTCTTTGCATCCCCATGGTCTCACCACAGCTGCAGAGGAATCTCAGCTCTGGCACCTGGAGCTCCTCCTGCCCTGTCGCTGTGGCGAATAACAACACAACACGGATTTCTTCTCTGAACAGCTTGGAGAATTGATCTGGCTCTGCTTTATTCAAACAAAATGACCCCTTTTATACATTTTGGACAGGCCCCTGCGATTGGTGGGAGAGCAACAGAACTCTTCACTCGCATTGGCCAAACCACAGGGACATCATAGAAAGTCTGTCTCACAGAAAGAATTCCAAACAAAGATTTCATTACAGAAACAAAAACCTGATGTTTATGTTCGAGCTGTGAGAACAGGCTTCAAAAAACCTAAAACATCACGAAGAAACAGAACTTAGAAACTCAGAAGCTGCAGGCCTGGAAAAATCAGACTACACTGCCCCTCCTTTCCACTGACCCTGGTGTCTCCACATTGTTTCTCTTCTCATCTCCTCTCCTCTGGCTAGAAAAAGCTGTGTCCCCCTTTGTTTTGACTTTCTTCTCAAATCTGTTATCACAGAGGTGTTATCAGCCTCTCTAACTGGCCCAGCCCAGCACATCATCCTCAGAGACACCAGGGACTGGCTCTGCTGGACACGGTGGGAGCTTCTGGCAGCTTCTCACAGAAGCCACCTCTGTGGCCCCCCTGCTACCAAAACGCAGGCTGTGCAAAACCAGCACAGGAGCTCACCTTCTCAACGGTGACAGCAGCAGGTCTGGCCTGGCTGTGGGCTCTCTGGGGCAGAGGTAGGTCACAGTTGTGTTTGCAAGGCAGGAAAGACTCCCCCACACTGTCTGGTGGAACACTCAGTATTGCTGGGGCAGAGCTCAGTGCCATTTTTTTTGGGGGGGTTAGCATTCAGAGAGGAAAAAAGCCCAGTTCTAGACAGCATTTGTCTACTTCCTCTCTCCCCTGACTTTTCTAAGCTGCTGACTCATGGAAAAATACACTTCCCTGATGGAAATGGCAGGGGTGTCAGGGTGGGCAGGCTGTGAAACCCAGCTGGGCTTCCTGGGGGGATGCTTTGAGCCTGAGCTGTGGTGACCCTGGTGCCACAACACAGACCAGGGCAGGGCAGTGCCAGGATGGCAAGTGCTCAGGCAGCAGTGAAATGGTTTTCCTTTCCCTTTCGTGTGGGGGAGGAACAGCCCTGCAGGGAGGGCTGCTCTCAGGACCTGTCTCTGGGCCAGGGCTCAGCAGGGCAGCTGGAGGGGAGCTGGCAGGAGGACTCAGCTCTGGAACTTGGGCTTTGTGCCTTTATGGCATTGGACAAGGGCTGCTTTCATCCCAAAAGTGTTCCTTTACCTGTTGGGTTAAGGGGGAAGGAGGTCAGGACAGCCTGGGCTGTTTTGTAGGGAATGTACTTAATAACATGCCAGAGCCACCAGAACACCCAACCCAGCCTGCCAAAGGAATGGGATAAATAAGAGCTGGATTGGTTTACAAATGCAAAAAAACCTGAAATACACAATGAGGCAAAATACCATATATACAATTGTTTGTGTTGGCAAGAAGGCCCAAGAGATTTTATCTGCATAAGGAACTATAAGAGGTGCACGGCTCACCTGTCTTCCTGTAGGAGTAAAAAGTAGGTGCAGGAGGGTGGAATGGAGGCACATTAGTAGCAAGGGACTACATACACACTTTTACACATGTCTGTGACCTATTTGTTTAATGGAAACATAGAGTATGAATTTCTAAACCTAACAAAGAACTTGCTAAAGAAAAAGAGCAATGCCTATCCCAATAGCCCTGAAGCTGTATTTCCTCATTATGTTGCAGATGTTTGGGGTGGATTTATTCTCCTTTTTCCTTTAGCAAGGCTCTATCTGCAAGGGATGGGTTGCCTCTGGGTTTTGAGAGCTGGCTTTGGGCTGTAGAAAGGCTTCATGGAACTCCCTGGTGACAAAGTAGTAGCAGACACTGTCGAGGCAGCAGTTGGATGTGGCAATGCACCTCATCACAGAGAAGATGTTCTTCATGACATAGAGCAGGAAGCAGGTAGCTCCCACGCTCTCCATGATGAACCTGGCAAGTAGCCCAAGGTAGGCTGGCAGAAAACACACCAGAAATACAATCAGATTTGCATAAATTATGTGCACGGCTTTCCGGATTGATTTCTCCTCCGCTGAATTGGTGTTCAGGTGTTTCTTGAGGTTCCTGATGACTTCTGTGGAGCAGAAGGTCAAGATTGCTAATGGGAGAGTGAAGACAAAGAAAATGGCCAGCAGGCTGAGAGCAGCAGGCGTGGGGGTGTAGGTCTGGAAGCAGAGAGCTGCGTGTCTCTGCCAGAGCTGGAGGGTGGCACTGGTTATCACCAAGACCCACAGAAGCCCACAGAGGAGGGCAGCCTTGGATGGGGATCTGAAGGCCCTGGCCTTCAAGGGGTGCTTTATGGCAATGTATCGATCAATGGAGATGAAGGAGATGATGTAGATGCTCACTAACATGTTGATTAAATACATTGTCTCCGTGAACTGGCAGAGCTCCCCTCGGGCTGACTTACTCCAGAGCAAATAAACCATGGGAGGCAAGGTGCAGATGACAGAGAAATCTGCAAAGACTAAATTCAGTACGTACACCCTGGTTTCTGTCCACTTCTTCATCTTGCAGGAGAACACCCAGAAGGCAAGGACATTAAACAGTGTTCCAAAAAAGAAAATAAGGCTGTACAGAGCAAATTCAATGAGGTGCACGTGGTGATGCAGTTCTAGGTTTGTGGTGTTGCAGTTGTTGGATACATTCATTGTCCTGAGTTACAGACGTTGTACAATGTTCTGAGACCTGAAATAGGAATAGACATGGTAAGACCTCTTAATAGCTGTAAAAAAAGCACACATAAGTACATATGTCCTTTGTGAATTTGAATTTGAGCTTTACAGAGCTGTCTTTCTCAGCCAGCCTGTGGCATCCTTTGTCATCCTTTGTCAAGCTTTGTTTACATTCACTCAGTTTATGAGGATCTCAGGGTACACTTCCAAGAGGTCTTGGCAAACAGCCTTTGTTAAACAGGGAGACCTTGAAGCCTGTGAGGGCAGGAGGCAACGGGGCATTCAGAAGAGCCCCATAGGTAGTGGGCACGTCCTGTGACAGTGTGAACACTAATTCATACAGCCAGACTGTGCAGGTGATGTAAATTTACCCTTAGCTTGGTGCTGAGCTAGGCAGGGATTGCAGCAACCAAAACTAAAGCCCAGCACAACCCATAAGCAAAAGCTCTTCTGTCAGTTCTACTGGGTTTGGATTTGGATCAGGGGTGAAGGGCTGGGAGTGCAGAGCAGATGTCACTTGATAGAAATCCTCATGCTCTGGCTCTACTTGGGAGGGTTTCTGAGCCTATGCATCACCTTGTGAACCTGGAGCTCCTTCTCCAAGCTGAGGGAAACAGCTGAATCTGCATTCCTGCTCTCCCAAAGGCATGCTTGAAACCCTAAGGGAGAGAGTGAGGTGTGCTGCCCTCCACCCCATCGGGGGGAAATGGGGGGATGGAAGGATTAACCTCATTTTAAGCCCATTTGTCCCAGGAGAGAGTATGAGTCTGCAGATGCAAAGCAGAAAGCCACCCCTGGAAGGGGAACTCCACTGCAGGACAAGGAGCTCACTGTTAGGGCTGACTTAGCTGGCTCCTGCTGCAGGCAGGCATGCAGCCACCCTCAGAAATCCGTGTTATGGGGGGCAGCTGTTGAGCCCTGTCACACTGGCTGCTAGATGTTTCACTAGAGTATTAGTTGTGTGAAGAGTGTGAGTTCATGGGCTGATAAAAATCATCTTTCAGCAGAGCCCATCCTGTGCAAAGTGGCTTCATGTGACATGCATGTGGAACAATTGTCTGAACTGATGATTCTGGGTATCTGTCACTTCTGCTTGCATCTAAATGCACTTCAGGGAAAAAAAACCCCAACCTGTCAATGTAAAATAAGTTTTTCACTACTCTAACAGGAGAGTGAAGTGGGGAGGGACCTGGTGAGATGCTGCAGCTTTCAGAGATGTGGGAAGGGACACCACATCTGCAGGGTTAAGCAGCAGCCTGCACCAGCCCTGTGGCCAGTTGGTGAGAGCACTGCCTGCAGATCAGAATTCAGTTCTGAAGTGACTGAAAAATACACAAACAACTCAGTTGCTGGGGGGATGTGTGAGAGTCTTGGGCAACAGCAGACTCTAATGTGACTGCTGCACAGTTCTTGTATGCTCAGGACTGGGTTTCCCAGCAGAGGCATGCTGCTCACTGCCTGCACCTGTGAGGAGGGGACACTGAAGGGGAGGGAACCCTCTTGGGACTGTGGAAAGGGGCAGCAGGGAACTGGCACTGGTTGTGGGCACTGGTTCTGGCACGAGGCAAGGGGCTGAGAGCTGCACTGGTGCCCAGGGTTCTTTTGCCAGCAGCAATGCTGGTGTGCAGTGCCAGCTGCAGTGCTGGTGTGCAGTGCCAGCAGCAGCCTCTGCACTGGTGCAGCTCAGGCAGACCATGCTGCTGGCTCTGCAGTATCACAGGGCTCTGGCCAGTGTTCCTTTGGGCTGGAGGCCTGGCCCAATGCAGCTCCCAGCAGCAGGGCTCACAAGGGCTCCAGGCCACAAGGCAGTGCAGAGGCTGGGAGGAGGGCAGAGGAAATGAGGAGAGGGTTTAAAGCAGGCCAAAAAGCACTGATAGGGTATGACTGAGCAAAACAAATCTTTAGGGAGAAGCAGCTTGACCAGCCAGCATATCCTGTGGCTGCTGGAAATGCTTCATGTGGGGTAGATGAAATGCCTGCAGCGCCAGAGAGGCTGGGCAGCAACTTACAGCTGTGACAAAAGGATGGAGACAGCTGTGAAACAGCATCTTGCTGCTGCTGGAGGACCAGGAATAGTCTGGGGCTCAACAGACAGGGTCACCAGTACTGTGCAGGGTGTCCTGCTATCTCCACCATAGGCTGGGGAGAGCTGGTCAGCAGCTGTCCCCCAGCACAGAAGCTGGTGACCATCAAGCTGGGCTTGTTTCCTCCAGCAGCTCAGGAAGCAGGAGGCTTCTGCCAGACCCAGAGCAGAGAGGCTGGAGGAAGAGATGCAAGGCAGAGGCTGAAGGCACCGTGGATGTTGCAGCAGCACTGTGGAGGCTGCATCCAGAGTTCTCCAAGTGGGAAAGCAGCTGCACTGAAGGGGGAGTCTTGCATGGAAAATCCCTCTCCTTCCTTCTGGGGGGAGCTCAAAAGTGGGCAGGCACCAGGGGCTGAAGGGTGAATATGGTGTCTCGGGGTTTCCTTTGGTCAGGATGACCCCAAGATGTAGAAAAGTCTCTGTCTCCCAACCCAGCTGTGGAAGAATGAGTCAGAAGTCTTTGACTGATGCTTTCAAGGTTGTTTCCTTGTTTCTTATCTAAAATATTTTCTGTCTGGCTTGCCCAGGACTTTTCAGCAGGGCAGCCCCAGGCACACACACTGCCCCAGGGGCAGGCACTGATTTTATACTACAAATTACATGTTAGTTATTTACAGTTATGATCCAATGCCTATCACCTGTGTTAGACAGTTGCATTCTACTCCAATCCAATCCCCAAGTGCCACCATCCCCAAGAAGATGGGGTTAGGAAGAAGAAGGAAGGAGGACAGGACAACACCCAAGTCCCTCCATCTCACCCCCTAAGCCCCTGTGGTAAAAATCCCCAAAAATTCCCTTTTTCGCTCTATAACTACCACTATCATGCTATCTAAATTTTGGTGACCTTGAATTCTTCATTCAAAGGTGGTAATTTGTTCTACAGGTCAAACTCAAAGCTGCAGGAGTCCTTGGCTGCCTGCCAGGGTCTCTGATCCCCCCCTGCCAGGGCTTTGAAGCCCCCTGGCTGGAGCTGGGATCATCCAGGACTGTCAGACACATCCTGGGTTCCAACAGTAGTGGGTGAAATAAAGGGTGAATATGGTGGGTGAAAGGGCTAAGGAGAGCATGGTGGGTGAGGAAAGGAACTTGGAACTGGGCAGAGAGAGAGCAAGAAGGAAAATGGGGGTGCAGATGGGTACAGCTCAGCATCTCCTGCATCAGCTGCCTCAGACCTGCCACCTCCGTGGCAGCAGCCCTGACTGTCCCAACATTCCTGTAAAGGGAATGGGCAGCTCTCAGAAATCCTCGATGGAGATGTGAGAACAGACCTGGGCAGGGCAGCACTTCCCCCAGGTTTGAGTGTACCCACAGCACTGCTGGGCAGCAGCTGGGCTGGGAGGAAGCACAGCCAGAAAGAGTGAGCAGGAAACTGTGCCCATGGCAGAGGAGACCAGGTGAGGGCCCTGCCATGGTGCTGAAGTGAGGAGCTTTCTCTGTTTCCAAACAGCACAAAGAAAACTGCAAACTGCCTGCTCCAGCCTTGCTGCTGTTGTTCACACCTCTCTCAAATGCAGGGATCTAAGGCACAGCAGATTTTTCTTTTTTTTGAAACTTGTGTTCTTTCAGGCTCAGCTATCACTGCATCTCTTGAAAACTGCAATGTGGTTCCCCTAACCATGATCTGCTTTGATAGATGCTGGAATGGGTTCTTTTAGACAAAAAAAAAATATATCTCTTAGAATCACTTGATGCCTTCTGGAAGCTGACCTGGAACAGAGACTAGACAGAGCAAAAGGATAAAGTAGGTGTTTATTGAAAGGCCTCAGTGGGTACACCTGGGCAGCAAAAGAGCCTGGCTGGGCTGCACCCAAAATGGGCACAAAATGCCCAACTGATCACGATGTCTCACACTTTTATAAGTCCTGTTCCATTAGCATATTGGAGTTAATTGTCAAATTACAGCTTCAGGTTATGAAGCTCCATCCTCCTTGGTTTTTCTTCACTGTTGGTTTTGCTTTTGGGCCTGAAAGCTGTCCTTGGTACCAAGCTGGAGAAGGAATTGTTTTGTCTGTCTACTCTGTGAAGAGAACTTAGTAGCACTCAGTATGAAACCTAAAACTACCCAATAAAACAGCACAGAATGTGAAAAATATAACAGCTAAAACATAAGGCATCACACTCGTTTCCCATATTGGGAGGAATTAACTTCCAGCTCTCAGCTGCTGTGATATTCCAGGTAAAGTACCCAGAGAATACCTTGGAGTAAGACCAGAGGCTGAAAGGCTCAGAGATCACAACCTACCCCCTGGACTCCTGCCTCACAGGGACCTTGCTGCCCTGCAGACACCACGCTCTGCCTCCCCCCAGGCACAGCAGGACCCTGCTCAGCACTTCACAAGCAAACAGTCCACACAGAGAGTGATGTTACCTGCAGGTTCCAGGTGCCAAAGCCAGCAGCAGGTGCTCCCCCAGGCAGGGCAGGCAGGCTCTGTGCAGGGCAGGTGCCTGGCACCAACAGCTCCCTGCTACTTGAGGGTTTCCAGAGCACCTCCTCCTCCTATGTAAGAGCAGATTTCACATCAGTCAGGCTCTGAACGCCAACCTTCTGGCCAAATCAATGGTGCCACTCCTTCACAGTGAGCTCCAGTGCCTCACTGCTCTGCACTTTCTGCAAGGGGCTGTTCTGTGGCTAACAGAGATTTCAGCAGCTGGGGATTTGAAATGCCGTGCTGAAGTCTAAGCTAAGTAAAGCCAGGAAGGTGCAATACCTGGTCTGGATTACCCTATGCAGTTAGAGGTACACCTGAGTGTCGAGTTGAGGTGTGCTTGCACACCTCTGGGCGTGGAGCCTGGCACAGGGAGAAGCCTGGAAATTAGTGTAGGAAAACCTCCTCAAATGCTGCACTCGAATGGTGCCTTGGGTTGGGTTTGGTGCCTGGGGCATGGATGGAGCAGGAGGGGGTCCTGCTGGGACCAGCACTGGGGCTCTGGCCTGCCCCCCTGTTTGAGCACAGCCAACCATGGAGAGCTCCAGCTGGCACCCAAACCAACCTTCGGCATCCCACATGGGTGGCTAAGAGCTTTGCTTGTCAAACTCCGCATTGACAGAAGTAGAGCTGTAAGCCCCGAGGGGCTGAGTAATGGGCTGTTAATTGGTGTCATAATCAGCGAGGGCAATGGGGACTGCACACTCAGCCTTGGTTCCTGGCCAGCTGTTGCTGCTCCCTCGCAGGGATGCACTGGTGCTTGGCAGCTCTGCGATCAGCACGGTGGGAGCTCTCCTGGCCGTGGGAGAGAAAAGCAGCAGCTGGCTGGAGCTGGGGCTCTCAGGCAGCGCCTGAAGGGTGGCAGGATGCCCGCCTGTCCCTGGCTCATGGGCACAAAGGAAGCGCTGCAGCACAGCTGCCAGCCGAGGCTGTGCAGGGCGAGCGCCAGGCACGGGATCCTGGAGATAAGAGCCACCCGCTCTGCCTCGCCACAGGGCTTCTGCCGCTCGAATCCATCCCATCACCTCAGAGATGTGCGTGCTGATCTCAGCCATCCCATCACCTCAGAGATGTGCGTGCCGCTCGCAGCCATCCCAAACCGCAGAGATGTGCGTGCTGATCTCAGCCATCCCAAACCGCAGAGATGTGCGTGCCGCTCGCAGCCATCCCATCACCTCAGAGATGCCCGTGCCGATCCCAGCCATCCCAAGCCGCAGAGATGCCCGTGCCGCTCGCAGCCCTGCGAGGCGCACGGGCATCCAGGGGTGTGCCTGTCACAGGAGGAACAGCGGGCGTGCGAGGCAGGAGCCACGCCAGAGGTGCCCGAAGCACAGGCTGATGAGCCCCTGGGGAGCGCCTGGCATCGGGAAGGGGCTGTGGAGGAAGGGGCAGGGCGGCACGGGGGTGAGCGCTGCAGCGGCTCTTTGGGTCACAGTGTGCAGAGGGTCACTGCAGGTGTTCAGGGACAGGAGGGTCACTGCAGGTGTTCAGGGACAGGAGGAACCTGTGTGAAGAGAGAGAGCCACGAGGCAGGGGTGGTGGAGCTGTTTGCCTGCGGTGAGTTACTGCTGTGAGTTACTGCTGAGGCAGAGCCCACGGGGATGCTCTGTCCACAATCACCGAGGCTGGCAGGAGCCTCTGGGGGTTTCCACCAACCCTTTGCTCAGAGCATCGTCTGAGGCCATGTCCAGTTTGGGTTTGAATGGTTTGGAGGGTATCTCCACACAAACTCTGGGCAACTCGTTCTAGTGCTTGATTCGGAGACTAAACTTTCTTTAGGTTTTAACAGACCTTCCTAGACTTTGGTCAGGGAAAGGGCACGAGGCAAAAGGCACAAACTGAAATCTAGGAAAGTCTGTTTAAACAAAAAAAAGTTTACTCCCTGCCACTGGGTGTTTGTACACATGGGTCAGATCCTTAAGAGGCTGCTCTTCTCCAGACTGAGTAGCCCCAGCTCTTTCAGCCTCTCCTCATACAAAAGATATTCCAGTCCCTTAATCATCCTTGTGGCCTTTCCCTAGACCTGATCCAGTAAGTCCAGGTCTTCCTTGTGCTGGAGCCCAGCACTGGGCCCAGGGACAGAGTGAGGCAGGGCAGAGGGGCAGGACTCAGCTGCCCTGAGCTGCTGGCAATGTTCTCCAGCAGCCCCAGCTGCTGTTACCTGTCCCTGCTGCCCTGGCACTCTGCTGCCTCTCCAGCAGCCTTGTTTGCTGCTGCAGCCCAGGCTCTTCCCTGCCAGCCTGCTGCCCAGCCTCTCCAGGGCCGTGGAGGCATTCCTCCTCAGCACACACGAGTGTCAGCTCACCTGCAGCCTGGCTGTGAAAATGGGGGAGAGGAGCAGCAGTGCAAGATTACTTTGTGCCACCACGATCTGCAGGGACTAAAAAGTGGTGGGGACTAAGAAGTGCCCTGGTCAGAAGGAGATGGAACTCAGCCTGTGGAGTTCCAGCTGATTTGGAAGTGGTGACCTAGGAAAGAGCCCCCGAGAAGGGTGGAAACCAGGAGGTGGCTGGGGAGAGAGGGTCATGGATGTGTGAAAAACAAAGTTAAAGCCTCAGAATTTAAAAAAGTTCAATAACAATAATAATAGTAGTACTAATAGTAATAGTAATAGTAATAGTAATAGTAATAGTAATAGTAATAATAAAAATAATGTTGAGACAACAAAAGGACAAAAATCAGCATTGGACTGCCTTTGACAAAGAGCCAAAGAGCACAATGCACACTTAAAATCAAGGTCTCTATATACAGGAACAGTGCTGGGATTACATGCATATTCATTAGCCTATACATTGTTTAAACATTCCTGGGAGTTTTTGATGTTACAGTGCTCCTCTGTGTTTGATTTTTTCCATCTTTGCTTATCTGTATGACATCAATACATTTCATTTCTTCCCATGATTTAATTCCTGTTGTTTCACACTCCTCTTGAGACCAGAAAATGATGAGTTCTCCTCCCATCCTCTCTGGTGCCCTGGTTTGTGTCACTGTTATCACTTGGACTGGTCAATTAATGGATGATCTCACACAGTTCTTGTAGTTACCCAAAAGCTTTTACACATCTCATGTTTTGTTGAGGTCTGTTCATCACGGTACCATTTCTATAAGAGATACAGGGATATTTTATCTGTTACACTACTATCTCTAAAAGCAGTACAACACATACTTAATCCATGAGATTATGTTATATTAACAAGCAGCTAAAAAGGAGTTATAATGTATACCAGATCTAACTATTTATGATCACTAACAACATGCAAAGGCCAACACATAAATGCAAAAGCCAGCATTACTTAGTCATTTTTAACAGATGTGGGGCAGGGATGGATACAGGCTGGCCAAACTGTCTGGATGGATGGGCTCCACCACTGGAAGGGGCCAGGAGACACAAAGACAGGGCAGCCCCTGGGGTGGTGGCAGCCAAGCAGCACTGGGGGAGGCCAGGCTGTGACAGTGGCTGACCTGCACAGAAGGATTCCTTCCCCCATGGCAGATGGGAGAACGCTGCTCATGCTGGGTCTGCCTGAGCAGCTGGCATTTTTTACCTGTCTTCTACCAGATCTCAGTGCTGCAAGATGCTAAACTGGTACAGCTTGCATCTGTTTGTGTTCTGCAAAAATACAGTGTATTAAGTAGGACCAAACAAAGTGGGTTTGGTTGTGGTGTGAAACAGGGGCAACACCCACAGAGCATGCTGCAAACCTTCCTGAGCCAGCCTGGGCAACCTTCCAAGGCACCACCTTTTCCATGACAGCAAGGCAAAAACACTCTTTACCTTGGTTTGGGTTTTTTTCCCTTTCCCCTCCCTCAATCATGAACATCTCTTTCGTATATAATCAGTTTGAAAGGTCACTTGGTTGTGCAATCCTTTGGGTTTGGAAGGTCTTCACCTTCACTAATATTCACAATTCAACTTAATTTATGTTCACATGTCCAAGAGGGAGGAAACCAAAGATGGGCTAAGGATGGCAGTGTTTGCACAGCCAGCCATGCTTTATTCAGGGTGGGCTGCAGCAACACCCACCTGTACAGTGCTGTCCAAATACATCCCACAGCTGCCTCTGTTTTGAATTATTTTATCTGTGACCAGGCCATACTGGACCAAATCCTCAGTGCTCCTCAGGCTGCACTCCAGCCTATCCAGCCTCATTATGTTGATGCTACAGACTCCCATAATTGATTTCCAGAGATGAAAAAATCCCTTCTGCTCTCTCTCTCTCTCTTTCCCTCTCTAAGAATCGTTTTGTTTCTGAGTGCTCTGTGTTTGAGTGAAGACATCTAATGCTTCCAGAGCTCCACCAGGTTTTTCTCATCACTGTCCCTCAACCACAAGACACTCAGAAAAAAAAAGAAAAAAAAAAGAAAAGAAGAAGAAAAAGGGGTTTGCTAATGGGAAGCAACAGAGGAGAGTCAAAGTAGGTCTGGGAATTGTAACCCACGCTCTGACCTTGTCTAGTCCCAGGAGAGAAAATCAATTTCTCCTTGGCTTTCACCAGAAGTCTGTAATTTGCCTGTAGTTATCCTCCCCATTTCTGCCTTTGGACAGAGGCACTTCCAGCCTGGGAGGAGCATCACTCCTGCTGTGAGAGGCTTTTGCTTCTAGCTTTGGACTTTGCCTATAGAACTGCTTTGCTCTTCGTCCTCCAGGCATTACTAGCACAGGCTAGGCTGAAATGTGGGTATGCTGGTTTCCTGAAATTAAAAATGTTCCTGAAACTCACTGCATTCATCACCCTTCTTCCTGCTGCTCATTTTCCCCCTTGCCTTCTAAAGCCCATTCCATTTTGGTTTTCATAAATGTGGATGAG
Organism: Sitta europaea; assembly: GCA_013400255.1. NCBI lineage: Eukaryota > Metazoa > Chordata > Aves > Passeriformes > Sittidae > Sitta > Sitta europaea. The sequence continues at coordinate 34,796 of VXBS01000186.1, forward strand.
AACGAGCAGCTCAGCTCAGAGGTTTTTCAACTGGGAAACTTTTCTGCAGGAGGCAGGAAAGCCACCAGAGGGTCTGCAGGGGTAGGGGAGAGAGAGTGCTCCCTAAACATCCACTTCTCAGAGAGAAAATTACCCCACCATTTAAGAGCCAGAAATAAACTGGCAAAGGAGAGGTAATAAATTAGATTCAAGTCGGTCTCACCTCATTTGCAAAGGTGATGATGAGTCTGTACCAAAAGTTCACTGTCACATCAGGCCTGTTTCCATTTCCTGAAACTGAAAGCAAATTTAGAAATACAGTTTAATAATAACTTTAATAAATGGCAATTTAGGAATAGTGATTTACAATCACCCTTTGATTCAGTGTATCCTGAAGGCAAATGAGCTGACTGACTAGAAAGGGAGGTTTGGCAGAGAATAATCATGCCAAAGAGTTACATTTTGATTTCTTCTCCATTACTGCATGTCAGAAACCAACTCTTTTTTTTTTCTGCTGGTTAGATGAGCCACACTAAGGAAGGCCACAGAATAGCACAAAAAAGCAAAATTCAGAGTGGCAGCCAGGTTAGTGACACGGTGATGGTGGCTGATGAGAGCAATGATGGATTTGTCTTTCCAAACAAGCTGTGGGTCTGCTGGTAGATAAAACTAGCCCTGAGAGAAAACAATGGGAAGGATTCCACTGATTGATGAATGGAAAAAGGATATTTGCCTTTCCAAACTGTAGGTTTGCTGATAAATGAGATTGGATATTGAAAGATGAACAAAACAATGGGGAGAAACCATAAATTCCATAGAATTAAAAATTAAAGGGAGGGTTATACACTAGAGGGGAATCTCAGGTATCAGGAGTTCTGGGCACTCTGTGCCTCTCAAGTACCTCAGCCAGTGGGGTAAGAGAGAGGGAAATGGGGCTGGGAAATTGGGATAAAAAGGAGGCTGCATCCCCCCAAAATGGGAGAGAGTCCAGGGGAATGCCCCATGGCCTCTCCCTTTATTGAAATAAAGTTACAGGACTCCTCTGTCTCCATTTTGGACACAAACCTCTGGAGTTTGTGGCTTAATTTCCTGACACTGATAAAGCACCTGTGTCAGTGCATGGCACAGGGCACTGCCTGCACACAGCCACTGCTGCCTGGCAGGGCTGGGCTGGGCTGGGCTCCTCAGCAGCCAAGGGCAGCTGGAAACCTGGAACAGGGAGTTAGGGCAGGGTCCCTGAAGGACCTGGGCACAGGGTCTGCCTCTCCTGAATGCACAGGAGCACTGCAGGCATCTTCCCTGTCCCAGTGAAGATCAGTGTCTCAGGCTGCAGTGCAGGATGGCATCAGAAGTGTGTATTCTATCAGCATCTGTGAAACCAGGTGGGGCAGTGCTCTTTATCCTCTCCATGACCCATCCCTCATAACTCTGGGTGGGGGGGGATATTCTCTGTTCATGGGGCAGCTGCTAAAAACCAGCTGGGGCAGTTTTCTTTATCCCTGCCAGGACCCAGCCTCCCTCCAGGCACAGATCTGCTGCTCAGGGGCCACTGAGTCTCATTTCAGGGCTGAGAAACTGAGCCCATGCCATGGCAGAGGCTGCAGCCAGGGCAGGAGCCAAGCATTCCTGCCTGGAGACAGCCTGAGCTTTGGCAGCCCAGGGCAGCCTTGCCACTGCATTGCCAGAGGAGAGCATGCCCAGCTGCAGCTGCACTGGCCCTGCAGAGGAAATCTGCCCCTTGCTGCAGGATCCCTGCTCCAGCAGAGCCACAGCTGCCCCTGCAGGAGGCTGCAGCCATGCAATGGCTCTGCTGCCAACAGCCCGACCCACAGGGGGCAGGGGGGATTCTGACTCTGCCACTGGGGTGGGGCTTGGATTACTGCATTGGTATTGGAATTCTCCTGATAAAGAACTGTCATTCCTAGCCCCATAGCTTTGCCTGAGAGCCCCT
>VXBS01000186.1:43806-58651 GCA_013400255.1 Sitta europaea
GAGCTCGGGCCGTGCCTGCGGAGGGCACACCCGGCACGCCAGGAGCACGGGGCTGGGCTGACACTCTCCCAGCTTCGGTGGTGGTTTTGCTGGAAAAAGCCCAGAAGCCCCCGGGCAGCGTTAAATGTTGAGCCTCGTCGAGGCTCCGCAGCGTGTTTCCAGCGGCTGCGGAGGGCTTCTACAAACTTTAAAGGATGAAAACGGAGCATAGAATCTGCTTCGTTTGGGTTAGAGAAGAGCTTTACCCAGCCCTGTGTGCCTCTACCCTTGCCCAGCCCGGTCCTCTCCTGCCAGCCGGGCACGCACAGCTCCGGCGCGGTGCAGCAGGTACAATATATATCACGGTATACATAACAACAGCTCGTGTTTCCAGGCTTCCCAGTGCTGACAGCCTCTCCCAGCCTGCTGTGCCACTGCAGACACTGGCACACATCGGTGGGGCTCTCCCCCAGCCAGCACTGACATGGAGCAGAGGCGTTACCAGCAGAGCATCCCTCTGTCCATCAGTACCGACCCGACAAACCTCAGGAACACAGCTTAGCCTGGCATCCAGGCTTCCCACAGCCACTTAGGAGACACTGACACCCCTTGTGCACACTCTAAAGAGATATTTGCAGCAGCTGCAGTTTGGATGTTTGCTGCCATCTCTTTCCCTCATGAAGTCATACAGGGTAACAAGCCAAATTTGTGCAATGTAAAACCTTCACTTAGTAAGGGAAGTTTAGCAGGAGTGTGTCAGCACCCAGCAACAGCCCCTTGTACCTGTCAGCATCACTTCCACAACGCAGCCTGGGAGGAGTGTGTGGAGGGAAACTGCAAACTCTTATAGCAGCTTCAGAAATTACCTCCTCTCCAGCATTTCTGCATGCAAAAGAAGGCTTTGATTTGCTGCTGGTGGTTTTATTGCCCCATTGGTGTCTGCTGGCAGTACCCCAACTGCAGGAGACCCATAACTGTCTCAACAAAGGCTCCCGAGCTGCTTGCCCCCCTGAGGGGGCACTTGCTGGCACAGGGGGCTTCAGGGCATGGGTTTAATCTCCAGCTCTTCATTATGCAGAGCAGGAAACCCTTACAAAAACCCTATGGGTCTGCACTTCCCCAAGAAGGGTTCAGAAGGCTGCACTTCGGAGCAGGCAGAGGAGCACCAGCTCAGCTCCATACTTTGGGCAAATCTGGATATTAATCTCGAATTTTGCAGGTGCAGCAAGAACCAAATCTGATGGAGAAGCCAGGATTTTGCTGCAGATCACACACATACACACACACACACACACACACACACACACACACACAATCATCCATTCACACAGAGGTGCTTAATTATTGATCAACATTTATAACTGACTGGCTTTGGCTGGACACATGTTTAAACACCCCCAGCTTTTGGTGAGGGGGGTCAGGCTCTCAGCACCTCCCACTCTTAGGGGGACACCTCCAGTCCCAGGCCTTGCCCTCCTTGTTTCCAAAGCCAGTGCCATCAGTCTCATCCATAGCTTGAAATGTTTCTTTGGGAGGCAGAACAAAGCCTTCATTCATTCATTTTTTGCTGACAGTGTCTGGTTTGACACAGGCATTGTCTCACTCATCTCCCTGGCTGTACAAGTGTTACCCCATGATGAGCACAGCAGAGCCTGGCACCACAAACTACAGGAGAACATGGACAGGCATCATCCTGTCCTGGACATACTCCTTGCTCTGGACTCTTCCCCCACCCTTTGGCTGGAGCAGCCATGGCCAGAAGGACCAGGAATAAACAGCTCTGTGAACTGGCATTCCAACAATGCATCCTGCATCATCTGTCTTTTCATCTTTTGCCTCGGAATTCCTTCTGCCATCATTGTCTATTCCTGTGCTGTCAGGTAAGTTGATTCCTCAGCTGCTTTCTGACTGTGACCCCAAAGCAGGCAGAAGCTGATGGTCACCATTTGCCACCTTCAGAACCCCTCTGCTGTCAGATGTGCTGCCACCCTGGCAGCTGCCTCTCCTGTGACTGTCCTGGTGACAGGCTCCAGTCTACCAGGGCTTTAAAAGTCATACCCAGATGTGTACAGCTGGAGGTGCTGATGCCTTGGGGTGGCTCCCTAGAACAGAGGCTAGGCAAGTTAAGGGAATAAAGTGGGTATTTGTTAAATGCCTTCAATAGCTCCACCCTGGGCAGTCAAAGCCTCCCAGAGGCTACACCCAAGGTGGATGATGGTCAGGAGTTTTTCAGACAATTATAAATTTGGTCTATTTACATATCAGGGGTTTATCCTCCAATTACAGCTCCAGGCAATGAAGTCATATTCCCCCAGTTTGCTCCTCCCAGACTCACTTTTCTTTGTACTTTTTGGTGCCTGAGGCAGTGAGGTGCCCTTGAGTTTCAGGCCCAGAGGATTTTTTTTGTCTGAATATAATGGGAGAACAGCACCTGACAGGCTGTGGAGTTTTAGAGTTATACCCTAAAGCAGTACAGGAGCTGAAAAATATAAAAGCTAAAATCCTAAGACATCAGAGGTCTCTATGACAGCATCACAGATGAGGGAAGTTTGCCAGAGCACTCTAAATATTTCAAATGACTCTAATTAAAACCAGGAAAGATTTACCTGCCTTGATGAGATTGGTGCTAGGATTAAAATCTGCAGGAATGCTCTGGAGAGGTGAGCATCAGCAGCATGTCCAGCAGTTGCATGGTTGGTGGAGAGTGTGGGAGCTGTGACTTCTGAAGATCAGGGCTTCTCTTCTGAAATAGAAAAGTGAACCCTGCAAAAAAAAGGCTGCTAAGGAAATAGTCACCTGTAACCAAGCTGCTGGTGGGATCAGGCAAAGCAGGAAGGTGTAAGTTAGCAAATACAAACTGTAAGACAGACCTGTGACACAAAGCAGATAACCCTGGACACTAAGCAAAGCCAGTCCATAAATGACCATGAGCTTTTTCTGCCAAGATAAGGAATATTAGCTTTAAATGTTGGAACATTTGGTACCAAACACCAGCAGGGCAGCACTGTCAGGCAGCTGGAAATGCCAGTGCAGAGGTTTTTCCTCCTTTGTGAAGACATCTGCCTTCAGCCCTGAGTCCTGGGGAGTGAGGGACCAGCAGTGGCTGCTCATGGCACGGAGATGCTGGGAGAGACTGGTGAGCATGGCAGCCCCTCCTTGGGGGCCAGTCTGTGGCCAGGCAAGGACTCTGTCCCAGCATAAAGGGATCATTCACCCCCTGAACACCTCCAGACAGGCTGGGCTCCAGCTCCATCAGTGTTACCAGACCTGGCTTGGGCTCACCTCATGCACTAGCACCTGAAGGGTAAGAGGGAATTAGATAAAGATCACTCTGCGAGCCACATTTGCAGATGTAAACATTTAATTTAAGCTTGTTATTGCTCAGGGACTTTGGGCAGAAGCAAATTAAATCAGTGAGATGTTTAACTTAATCCTCATCCACCCCCCAGCCTGTTGTCTTGCTACAAATACCTTTGACTCCCCACCAAAACCAGCTCAGTCCTCTCTGGTCACCCTTTGCTGGGAACAGCTGCTTCTCCTGCACCACCATGGATCAGTCTCCTGAGTGCTAGCAAGGGCTGGATTTCATAAGACTTCAGTGTTTTTCCATCTTTTAAAGCTAAAAATACTGTTTTAGAGGTGCTGCTTCTTACAAGGGATCCACAGCAGCTGGGGCTGGAGCAGGTCCTGCCTACAAGAGAGGCTCCTCCTCTGCAAAGTTCCTCCAAGGGCAAGAAGCAGCAAGCAAACCTGTGGTGGCAGGGGCTGTCCCCTCCCTGTCAGATGGGTGCCAGCTCTAAAGGTCAGGAGCTGTCTTCCCTGTGCTCTCTGGTCCTGCAGAAACCATGGAACATGGGAAAATAATACAAGAATGGTTCTGTTTGGATCTAAATTATCCTGTCAGGAAGGGGGATTTTCCACAAAGAGGGAGAGTCAGGACTGGGTGGTCCTGTGGATGCACCTGGGCTCCTTTGGGAAGCCAGAGGGAGGGGAGGGGAGGGGCAGAAGCCTCAGAATCTCTCTCCTGCCTCCCACCCTCAGTGCCAAACCCATTCCTGACTCAGGAACCCCCAGGGCAGCAAGGTGCAGAAGCAGCAAAATCACTGGTATGTGTAAGGGAGAGAGAAAAAAAAGTTTATAAAATAAAGCTTCACATGCCACCTTAATATTTAAGGAATTGAACAACAGACATTTGTGCTTTTAGTGGATGCTAAATTATAGGCAACGCTCTAAGTTTTTAATGGTGCTTTCAGCTCCTGCCACGAATATCTGCCTGTAACTGAGATTATCTGCACCACTTACAGGAGTAAAACTGTGCTTTGTTTTGGTTTCAGGTGTTTGGTTTCAGCCAGGCATGAAAAATTGTATCCTTTCACTTGACATTTGTATTGTCATGCTCTGATTTCTGACCTGTCATCACAGCAGATCTGCAGGGATGCTTAAACTCTTGGAAATCAGGCCAGGCACCCATTCCCACTGTATTGCTTCAAGGTCACAGTTTCCTTACACTTGAAGAAAATTTTCACCACTAAGAGCAGATCTGTGTTTCCTCCCATGTCTTGTTTGAGGCTGGCAGGGCATGGCCAGAGGGAAGGGTTTGCTCTGAGCCATTTGAAATGAACCCCACAGGAGCTGGGATGTGTTACAGCCCACTGTCAATAGTAAACCTGAATTCTGAAAACAACCATTAGAAAGTGAGGGCTATCCAGGTTTCCAATCACATTGAGCTTTAGTCTTAATTTTCTCATTTCTGAGAAGCCTTTCTGCTTTGATACAGGTTTTACAGCTGTCCTGTGAGGGACTGTGCAGGGCCCAGGCAGAAGCAGAAAGAAGGCTGCTGCTTTCCTGGGGAAGCCAGAGCCCCATGCAGGTGTGCCCTGGCAGACAGCTGGGTGTGGGGTTCACCTCTGCTTCCTGGGCTTCACCACAGCTGTTGGGAAAAATGGAAGTTTAACAGGGCAGTTTTACAAATAGGAATGCTTAGCAGAAGGTTCTCTAGAAATGAAAGCAAGTTTTGATATAGAAGGACAAAAGATGCCTGAAAATAAAGATTGTTGAGCTTGTGGTCACTGGAGAAAGGTTGAGATGAATTGGAAAGAGATTTTATGGCTAAGAGAAAAGATAAGTTGACTACAAACAAAAGCATGTTTTTACCAAATAAACATAAATCTCAAAAAAGCATAGGCAAACGGAAAACATGTTTTTACCAAGTAAGAAGAATTTTCTACTTCAGAAAAACAAGTTTAAAGTTTAAAATCACTCATGTGATTGGTTAGTTACTACCATAGTCTGGTAGTATTAGTAGTTATGATGGGCTATAGGTAATGGTAAAGGTATTGTGTATGATGCTGATTGGTTGTTATGTATTAAGATATTCAGCAAAGAAAAAGATATAATGCATTGCAACCAGAACAGAGGTGGCTTCAGGCAGCCTTAGGCTGGAGCTGGCAGCTCACAGGCCTGGCTTTAACCCACAGCCCAAGATTGCTGTAACTTCTCTGCAATAAACACATTTTGGAAAAGCAGCCTGGGGTCTCACATCTCTCATCTCAGGCTCTTACAACAGTGCCCCAGGGGATGGCAGGAGGTGGCTGTGTCACATCCAGTCCCACTCTTGAAAAGCAGAAATCTGCCAGTGGAGAGCAGGGATGCTTTGGGCTGGCCATGGTCTGGTTAGCAGGTCCTGGAGGGTGTGTTCCTGCCCAGCTCTGTGCAGCTCCAGAGCAGTCCCCAGGACCCATGCCACAGCAGGGAAGCTGCAGTCCCCAGCTCAGATCACTTCAGGAGAGTGACAGTTCATGAAGGTTTGGAGCAGAGAGAAGTGAAGCAGAGCCTGGGGCAGCCAGGCTGAGCAGGCTGTGAGAGGCAGAAGAGCTGCTCTGCCCCTTGCTGTGCAGAGCTCAGGGGCCTGGCAGCCTGAGTAGGGGCAGGGCTGCTGGGGTGACCTGGCCAGTGCTGCCTGCAGCAGGGCAACCCCCCTGGGACGTGCAGCTGGGCTCTGCAGGGAGGCTGCATTCACCCAAAGCCTGCTTGGAAAAGCCTGGTCATGTCTGAAGCTTGTCAAAACCCCTCCAGCCAGCAGACACAGTGCACCTGTGTCACTGTGGTGAGCAACAACATGACACAATTTCCTCTTTAGAACAATCTGGCTCCAATTTATTCAAACAACTGACCCCTTTTTATACCTTTTTGGACAGGCCACTCTCATTGGTAGGGAGTGATAGAACTCTTCACCCACATTGGCCAAAGAGACATCAGAGAAAGTTCATCCCACAGGAATAGTCCAAAACATTAAATATTCATTACAAAAACACTGGCAGTGTTTAACTTCAAACTGTGAGAACAGACCTTCCAAAACCAAAACATCATGAAGGAAAAGAACTTAGAAACTTCAGGCCTAAAAAAACCAGACTACACATGTGGGCTCTCAAAGACAGCTCTGGCCATGCAAACACTCACTGGGCTGCCAAGAAACAGCAGTTTAGAATTTCTGCTACTCCCAGCCCTTGGTAGAGAGCATTGGGGTCACCCCCAGCTCAGGCACATCCTGAAGGATGAAGGACTCTCCCTGGCCCTTCCTGGGTTTCAGCAGTTTGCACAGCCCCAGGTGTGGTGTGTAAATGTGCCCAGTAAAGTCTTGCCTGGGCAAACCACCTGGGCAACCATGATGTGCATCCCAGACTCCAGCTGGAAACAGCCAGCTCACTGAAAGCAACACTCAGGCAGAATTCATGAATCCTGCAGGAGACAACCCTTCTGCTGCCCGGTTTTGGAACAGCTGTTGTCAGCACACAAAGCCTTTAAAATGCTTGCTGGAGACATAAATCATTTTGTGAGCACAGGGGTTAGAAAGCCATTAGTTAGAGTCATTGACAAGCTTGGCTGAGTCCTCTCCCATGATTTGTCACAATGCAAATAGAATTGATTCTAGCTATTGTGCCACTTCTATGTATTACAGTGTGGTTGGGTTTTTTTTCCCCTTAATTCACAGATAACCTACTCTTCTATTATCTCCTAGATGTGTGAATCTGAGGGCCTGCCTTCAGATTATTGACCAGTGTTAATCCAAGCAGATCAGTGCAAGGCTCACTATTCTGCTTTTCTGCACAGACTCCTGCCCTGGGTTGAGTCATATCAGGGTAGATCTACCTTGAGCAGCAATCACAGGCAGAAAAAGCCAACACCTTGGCTTGGTTTCCATCTGCCCTCTGCCCCCTCGGTCCCTCAAGTGTTATGGAAAAGAAAAAAGTGCAGCAAGGAGGCATTTGAAGTTTTACAATTTAATTTCCTGGTGTCAATTAGCAAGTCGAGCAGTTTCTAATGCTGGGTGATGGCTCCGTACAGCGTGGGCAGAAGAACTGGGGGACAACAGCATTGTTTCCCAGCAATTCCCTTCCACTGGCAGGAGGGGGAAAGGGTGATTACACTGCTCCTTCAGCATTCATCTGGGCAGCATGAACAGCCACCATCAACTGAGGCTGAACTGGGCAGGTGAGACAGACACATTCCCAAAGGCAGGAATCCTGGCAGGAGGCCAGTGCTGGAAGAGGGAAATCACCTTGGATCAATCCACCCACGGGCAGGATAACCCAGGAATTGGCTTTCTTCAGCTGCGTGCAGTCCCAGTGGCAGTGCGGCCGGGGATGTTCCTGCATTTCCCCTCTCGGACAGCAGCAGGAGCTCTGCCCATTCCAGATGCTCGGCTCATCACTCAGCTGCTCGCGGTTCACACCTCACACCGACCTGTGATGCCTTTCTGGGACTTCCTAAAAACAGAGGCCAGACAAAATCAAGGGAATAAAAAGCAGTTCTATTTAGTGAAGAGCTTTCATGTACATTTAGGGCAGATGAAGCCCCCCAGGGGCTACACCCAAAATGGAGCATGGGTCACAGGTTTTCACATTTTTATAATTTTGGTCCATTTACATATTGGGGGTTAATCTTCCAATTCCAGCTTCAGGTAATGAAGTCATTTACCCAAATTTGCTTCCCCCAACTCACTTTTGTTTACATTTCTCGGGGCCTGAGGCAGTGAGAGGAATTGTTGTGTCTGACCAAAATGGGCAAGCAGCAGCTCACACTGTATGTGGAGTTTGGAGTTATACACTAAAGAACTGCAGAATTACAAATACAGGAAAAACACAAAAGCTAAAGTCCTAAGGCATCATGTGAGTATGCAGCACGTGTGCAGGGACAGCCAGGGCCCAGGTGCTGGCTCTGGACCCACGGGCAACACTTCCCCCCTTTGGGGTACTGTGATTCCCTGGGGGATTTCCTTCAGGAGCGACCCTGTGTGTCCTCAGCTTCTCCAGAGAGCTGGAGGGCAGATACCTGGTTCCAGGTGTGCCACAGCATGATTTCTCCAACAGCAGCCACCGACCTGATGAACACATTAAGGATTTTCCTAGTTGAAAGCAAAGCTGCTGTGATTTTTTTTTTCTGCTGCAGCACAAATGTTTTTCCTTAGGTGTTTCCAAAGCCGGGCAGTGCCCAAGCCACAGGCAATAAGGGAGGCAGAGCCTTGCAGAGCTCTCTTGGGACAGCAGGGAGCAGCCATGCCCCTGTCCTGGTTTAGGGCAAATTTGGGAAGAAACCTCCAAATGGGTCCCTCCAGAAAGAAAATACAAACGGCCCTTTCCCCAACGGGTTCAGGAAAGATTTCCTTGGAGAAAAGTGGGAAAACTGTGTTTATTTATCAGGCAAAGCACTACCCAGCACACCTGTTGGAACCCAGGATGTGTCTCTGACAGTCCTGGATGATCCCAGCTCCAGCCAGGGGCTCCAAAGCCCTGGCAGGGGGGTCAGAGACCCTGGAGGCAGCCAGGGACTCCTGGGGCTTTGAGTTTGATCCATGGAACAAATTATCACCTGTGAATGAAGAACTAAGGGTCACAAAAGTTTAGATAGCATGATAGTGGTAACTGTAGAGTGAAAAGGGAAATTTTGGGGATTTTTACCACGGGGGCTTAGGGGGTAAGATGGAGGGACTTGAGCATTGTCCTGTCCTCCTTCCTTCTTCTTCCTAACCCCATCTTCTTGGGGATGGTGGCACTTGGGGATTGGATTGGAGTAGAATGTNACAGCCCGGCTCCCTCAGGCTGTGCCAGCCCCGGCTCTGGCAATGCCGGCCCGGCCGGGCCTGGCACACAGGGCAGAGCTCCCGGGGCTCTGCCGGGCTTAGGCCAGAGCAGGGGCACACAGTGCCAAGGAAAAGGGGAAAATGCACCGTCTGGAGAACTGCTGTGCTTCAGCTAGCCAAAAAGTGACCAAAAGCAAAGGAGAGCGCTCTCCCGCCGTCCGCACTGTGGACAGCACAGGCTGTGTGAGGGAAAGTTGAACATTCTTATCTTTGTTTGGAAAACAACAGCATCAGACATTGCACCCCTTCTCCTTCACTCTCAGATCCAGTTTGAAAGGTGCAAAACTTATTTCTGAGCTAAACAGCACGGGGATACAGTTGAGCACCAACCCAGGACAGCGCTGCAGGCTGAGCTCCACTGCCCCCCTGCCCTGAGTATCCCAGGTCACACCTGGGAAAAGCTCCCCTGAGTATCACACCTGGGGAAAGCTCCCCTCTCCACGGGGAGAACACCCTCACACAGCCACCAGTGGCTGAAGGAGCAGAGCAAGGTGCAGGAGGAGGGGAGCCAGGGCAGTGTGAACCTCAGGGGTGCTGAGATGCTGTAATGACCATTCCCAAGGACAGGTGGGCTGTGCAGGTTCATAATTCCAAAGCACAGCCCTGCACAGGCAGCCCCCAAGCCTGGGAGCACCCTGGCTGTGTCACAGGGAGCTCTGAGCAGGATCAGGCCACACTTAGAACCCAGCAAGCCCCCACTCAGTGCTCCAACCTCTGCAAACAACAACTAGGATGAGGTGTTTTAATATTCTGGTAGTTGAAATTAAAAATTTACCCCCATTAGTGATGACAAGACCTCTCCTTACTGTTAGTGTGACGCACAGAGGGAACACAGTAACACACACACAGCAGGTGTTCAGGCAGAGAAGAAGAAAAGAACTCTCTCCTTTATTGTTGATTTTGTATCTATAAGTTTCTGGACAGTGACCAGAGATTGGACAGAGAAGTTCCCACCTCTCCATCTCCACTGCTCACTTGAGAAGTCCATCAGGTGATATCTTTTACAAAGGAATGTAAACATGATCCTTGTTTATCTTAAAATTAATGAGAACTGACTCCACTATACTAAAACAAATCAGAAGGCTGATTTTCAGGGACAATACCTTACAGCCCTCTGTGTTTATAGCAGCAAGTGAGGGACCAAATTGAGATTTAAATTTTGATCTTAACTCATGTGGCTCACCCTTGACAGGACAGACATTTCACTTTAAATGAACAACCTGTAAAATATGGATCTGGGATCACATTCCACTTCCATACCAAAAAAATAAATTCATGCCAAACCAGGACAGGAGGGTGTGAGAGGATGCTGTGAGCACTTCAAAGGAAATCTGAGCCAGAGAGCTCCTCCCTTGCACACCACAACGCCCTCACTGACTCCTCTAGCACCTTCAAAGCCCTCTCAGAAATGAGGAAAATTACTGCTGCAGAGGTGAAAGACATCAGCACAGCAGATGGAAATGGATTTCTCTGTGTCCTCTCACCTCCCCATGAGCTTTGGCAGAGGTCTGTGTTAATACTGGAAACAGCAGCTTCCAGAGAGCCACCAGAGCTGGATGGTGCCTGCATGGGCTGTGTGATCCCCTGCCAGCCTGAGACCACCTGCCTTGGCTTAGAGCCAGCTTTAAGTGCTTTTGGCCAAATTTCCACGGTACCATTCTTGTTAATTCACTTACCACAGGAGATTTTCCACAGCCTTCATTCACAGGAAAAGAAAAGAGGATTTGCAGAGGCAGCTCTTCACCCAGCTCTTAGTGCTGGGCAGCACCAGGGGCACAGCAGGAGGGTCAGGGGTTTTGTTGGACCCCCCAAACTGGTGGGGTCCTCTTTATCCCAGACAAACTTGGGATATTTTGGTGCAAGGCCAGCTCATTAAGGTACAGAGCACTGAAAGACTGCCAGCGTGAAGCTGAGGCATTAGCATCAGTGGGATTTGGAGCACATTTTGTACATCATGAGTGGTCACATTTGTCACCTGGTTCCCTTTCCCCAGCACAGCCAAGTGAGCTGGAGGTCTCCACAGCATTCCAGAAGCAAGGAGATGCTCAGGGCAGCCCAAACTGTGCAGCAGTAACTGAGGGAGAAGAAGGGAAAACAACAGGGGGAAAAGGCAGGGGGAAAGGAAATGTTTGACTAGGAAAATTGATAATTTATGTTGTCAAGCTTGAGGGATACCAATGTGTTGATGTGGCTGAGGATTTCTCTGCCTTTCCACATGCCCTCAGAAGAGAGGGGGGCTTCTCTCAGGTCACAGACATCTGCTCTTGAATCTCTGCTTGGGTAGGGGAGCCCAGAACCTCAAGCAGGGAACGCAGAGCATCTCCTGAGTGAAGCCAAACTCAGCTCCCTCAGCCCAACACCTCTTGTGCAAAAGAAGGTTGGAATTCTGGTTGAGATTGTTCAGCAGCTGGAGGCAAAAGCAATTTCTTACAGATGTTTTATTCCTTCCTGTGCATAAGGTGTTCCATTATCCACAAAAAGACACTTAGTCCCAGGCAAGAAACCAAGAATCAAGAATGCTGGAAGGAAGGTGCAAGGCTCTCCACAGCCCACAGATAGCCTTGGAAATCCTGAGGAAAGACTGCCAGCCTTGAGTATATATATGGGATCATCTCCTTGAAACTTAAACCCTCTATTTTAAACCAGTTTCCATCTGCACTCTCCCCTGCCAGCTCAGCCTTGCTGGGTGTGCAGCTGGGGCTGGCAGAGCCCCCCAGTTGCAGCCTGAGTAAAAAGGTGCTGCATTTTCTATCACTTTCAGAGGACTGAAAAAAAGGATAAACCCTTTCCTTTTCACATCATTTACAAAACATCATCCCCACCTCACATTCCCCCATTTCTGCCAAGGCATGCAGAAATATATATACACATATATGTACATATATATATCAGAGAGGTGTCTAATTGTCCTCTTTCATATAGAAAGGACCTGGGCCCCAACCAGTAGGGACAGGGCTTAGTTGGTGCTGCACAAAGGGCACCACAAAAGATTTGTCTTTCACTGAGACAAAGGAATTCAGGTTTTTGTCCTGCCTCATGCTGTGTGAATTTACCAGCTCTAGTGCAGCAAATCAGCATGCTGGAGGCAGAAGTTTCCAAGTGCCAGACCAGCAGAGAAGCTGCTTTTTGCCTCCTGTCATTTGGAGCCTCCAGCTTTGCTCTTCCCCATGAGTGCCTGTGCTGTCCTGCAGACTGATCTGCTGGGCTCAAGGCTGCTTGAAAAATATCACTGTTTTGTGGGGTAAAAGCCCCAGGCCTGTCAGGGGCAGAGCTCACACAGACAAGCTTTAAAACAGACATGGAGCAGAGCTGGCAACTTGCTTTCCCCACTCTCATTTTCATGGCAAGGCTCTGAAGGGATGGGACTTTTAAGAAAGACAGTGCTTCATTGTGAATGCAGGCAATGAATTTCTACCTTTTATGATTGTACTTAGAGGCTTTTAAGCATAATTCAAAGGTTTGAATGTTAGGAGGGATAGAAAAAACTTCCTTAAAAATAAAATCTAACTTGTTCTTGCAACATTTCTGTATGGGAGCATCAGCCATTTATTTCCTCTCCAAGCAAAACTTTTTTTTTTAATTAGTATTAGGACTAATTAGATCATGAAATGCTGTTAAACCAGCACTGAATGACTGCTCATTGTTTCAGAACTTCAAGGAAATTCTCAATAATCAAAGAATGTTGGGTTTGAAGGGACCTTAAAGATCATCTAAATCCCAACTCCAAAGGGTTGAGGGTTTCCCCTGAAGCATCCAATGTAACTACCTACATTTATCAATTCTTAGAAGCAGGGCATTTGCTGATGGGCAGGGACCCCCAGGGATTCTTACATCCTCTTCAGAAGAAATCAGGCTGACCTGCAGGGCACAGGCTGTGCAGTTTGACTGCATCTCCCTCAGGTTACAGCCTGGTTCCTCAGGACACATCCCAACAGCCCCAGCCATGAATTCTCCAGGGCAGAGCATATTCCACATGTATTCCACAGCTCCTGGGCTCGTTCTGAGGAGCAGGCAGTGATGCCTGAAGGTGCTCAGCTGCTGCCCCAGCCCAGGAGTGCCTGTGCTGCCCCTTCTGTCTCTGCTTTGCTCACAGGGCCCAGCTGGCACCTTCAGGCCAGCACTTGCACTGTTTGGTTGAGATTTTTCTCCCTTTATCCCCCTTATTCCCACATTTCTCAAGCACCATCCTCTTCATGCCATGAGTGTAGCTGTCAATTCTCCAAGCTCTAAATAGTATGGTGGGTTCACAAAAAGGCAAGAGAAAGCACAGTCAGTCACTCAGCTGAGATTCCCAGATAACCCTGGAGATTCAGGAGCTCTTCACAGTGGGAGCTGCATGGCTGCCCCTCCCAGGTGGCTGTGCTGTGCTCTCCAGGCTTGGCTGGCACTGAGCAATTCCCATGCCCAGTGCTGAAAACACACATTTTACTTTCCTAGTGAAGTGATGACTCTGTTCTTTCTGCACAGTGTCAGCAAGATCACAGGGATTTGCTGTGTCCACAGTGACCTCTGTTTAAACCTGTCCTTATTGTTTGTTGCATTAGTCACTTCTCCACATCCTTCTGCCTGTGACATCCCCTGCCACACCACCCAGACACCATTTGTGAGCATTTCTGCTCCTACCCAGGGAGGGTGACTGGGTACAATCCCAATTATGGTCAGCGAGATCTTTAAAAAAGGCAAATTAATCACTTCTGCAGGCTGAATCACCACCTGGAGGTGCTTCTCTGCAGGAGAAAACACAAAGAAACTTCACCAGTAAAAACATCAACAGCCATGGGAAGCAAGGGGAAGAAACATTGTAAGAGCAAGAAGGGCCCAGGGCTTCCATCTCCCCAGTCCTGCTAACTCAGTACACACATTCAACATACAGCAGGCATGACACATAGGCAAAATAAATTTTAGGAAACTGAAAAGATTGTTTCAGAAGAAACAGAGACTCAATTTCCAGTGAAGAATAGACAAAGGCTATAAAAGCACATTTTTCATGGCTGTTTTCTGTACCAAAACCTACAGAAACAGTGAGATTTTTAAACGAATGTCTTGCACAGCAGATTGAAGTTTGTTTTTTTTTTTTTTGACCAAACCAGAAGCAAAGGACAGTGTACAGCAGGTCAGTGCACAGCCAGGGTACCCCTGTGCTAAACTCCTGCAGTGGCACTGCTGCTGCTAACCCTGAGCCAGGAGCAGCCTGGACTGACTTTCCAATCTCCACGGGCCAGCAACCAAAGGCAAGCAGGGGCCAGACTTGTGCTTTTGGCTTTCCTGGACGTTATCAAGACAAAATTGAACTAAAAGCCCACAGCACCATTCATCAGCATCGTTTTCACACAGCTCTGTGCCTTGTTCACCTCCAGAGGGTGATCTGAGGCCAGGCACAGCTACATGGCAGAGCCAAGTCACCATGTGCTGATGGGGTGCAGCAACCTTTCCAGGGTGCTGGGTTTGATTTAGTTTCACAGAATTTTTCTGCATGTGTGCCAAATATGAATATCTCAGGTTTCCTTTACTGACCAGGGGAGCCTTCTAGTTGAAAGCAAAAATGCTTCGAGGAGAGTTACAGAAGTGGGAGGATATTCAAACTTTCTGGCCTCATAGGATGAAAATAACAATTTCCTGCTGCTGGCAAGGAAATTGAAACCTTTCCTTGCTTACCCATGAAGCCATCCCCTGCCATCATCAGTCTGAAAACTGCAAGCTTTCCTTTTTTCTTTTTTTTTTTTTTTT
>VXBS01000186.1:58670-70849 GCA_013400255.1 Sitta europaea
TTTTTTTAGGGCAAGGATAAAACACTTTAGAAGTCAGCCTGGTAGAGTTTACCTGAGCAGGGAGCATTGCCCAGGTGGAAGATGCAGCAGCAGAAGCCCCCCCAGCTCTAAGCTGGAGCCAGTGGCCAGGAGCAGCCAGGATTTGCAGAGCTGAGGAGAGCAAGCATTACACAGCTGCCCAAATGGGAAATCCCTCCAGAGCTCTCCTCCCATGCCTAGCCTCTCACCAGCCTGACTGCCATCCAGAAGACAGCAGTGAAACATTTGTCCTCTCTGACCTTATCTGGAGGAAGAGGTTATTTGGTTTTCTTTTCTGAAATTGATAGAAATCAACAGAACCAAAAGGAGCTTTTGTTTTTCCTTAAGGGGCTCCACGTGCAAGCCATCACCCACCACCCTGCTGGCCTGGGGGTGGACAGGAAGGCCTCAGGAAGGCACAAAGAAACTGGGATTTGTGAGGGGGTACAGGACCCTGGCAGCTGGTGCTGGGGCCTTTCAGTGCCTCTCATCAGGAGCCTCAAAATCCAAGCACACTTGATACAAAAACCAGCCCCTCTCTTGTCTCCATCCTTGTTTCCACCCCAATCCAGCTGTGTGGACTTCATCACACAGCCTGAGTGAAGTTTTATACCAAGGTGTGGCAGGCTCTCAAAATATCCACACAGAGGGAACATGCAGTACAAAGTTTCTTATCAGCTCCTTACATACAATGTAAGAAGATAAATGTGAGCTTTCTGTCTGAGATGTCTGTGTATAAATCTAAGCTGCTGATGCCTGTGGGTGGCTCTGAGTGAAATATTCACTTCTCACTAATGGAAATATTTTGATTAACAACTTTATTTGCCTAGTGGCAAATATCACTTTTTCTCCTTTTAAATCACAGTCAAGTGTCACAAATGATTTCATTTGCACATTAACAAGATATTTATAAAGTACTTGGTATTTGAGTTCCCTCAGCAAGCAATTACAGATATGTTCTATTTTTTGGACAGTTTTTGTTAGGTTTTTTAATTAGTCTCAAGGTGACTTCCAACACTCAGATACATCCTGATGGATTCCCCATGAAACTGCTTGTAATAATTAGTTCCTTGTGCTTACTGCAGCACTTCTCAGCACAGGCATTGCACAGCAGTCACTGAAAGGTCTGGTTTTCAAAACACACTGAAAACTAGAAAGCAAGGGAGAGGCACAGGCCAGCAGTGTTTCTGCAGCCTGGTTTGCTTTCAATTTTGTGTGAGCCCCAAGTCCAGAGGAGGAGCCTGTTAAAAATCACTTGAATTCAGGTGCTGCCCTTGGCCATGGACTCAGGGAGGGAGGTTCTCTCAGCCCCTGTTATTCCCTGCCCCAGTGCCTGTGGTACAGGGCATTTCATCCCTGTGGGCATCTCTCCTGGCAGGACCTGGGCAGTTCTGGGAGCACTGGGAGCTGCTGTGCCCTGCTCCCACCAGGGCATGTTCCTCCTCCTTGCCCCCTGCCCAGCACACTCCTGTTAACAGCTGGGGTTTGGAGGAAGCTGGAGCTGTAGATGAAGAGCACTTCTGCTGCTCCTGCTGATGCCTCAGGATTTCAGCTTTTGTGTTCTTCATATATTTGTAATTCTGCAGTTCTTTAGTGTATAATTCTAAACTCTACATACAGTGTGAGCTGCTGCTTTCCCATTTGGGTCAGACACAACAATTCCTCTCCAGGCCTGGAATCAAGGGCACCTCACTGCCTCAGGCCCTGAGAGATGGAAACAAAAGTGAGTTGGGGGGAGCAAATTTGGGTAAATGACTTCATTACCTGGAGCTGGAATTGGAAGATTAATCCCCAATATGCAAATGGACCAAACTTACAAAAGTGGAAAACCTGTGACCCATGGTGTCACTGTAGAGTGGCAAGGAAGCAACGACACACAGTTCTGAGAAGGTAAAATGAGAACTACTTTATTGGCAACTGTACTTTTATAATGTACTTTGTTGGCTAGACATTGATTGGTTGAGAAAGACACTGCCCTTTGGTGAACACCTCAGCAACAACAGCACGTTTCTCATGCAGCACAAGGTCTTTCAAAACACCAGGTGCTAGGTTGCTTATATTTTTTTCTCGTGCTTTTCCAGGACCAGCCTGAGAAAGCTGAAACTGTTTCTCCCTGATCACTGTCAGTGTCCACACTGTGGTCCATTTTGGGTGTAGCCCCTGGGGGGCCTTAGTCTGCCCAAAATGTACCTGAAAGCCCTCCAATAAATATATCTGCTTTTAATTCCCTTTATTTTGTCTGCCCTCTGTTTTCAGGGAGTCCCAGCAAGGCATCACTGCCCAGCTGTCAGTGTCAGCACCTCACACCAGCCCTGCCAGGCCAGGCAGCTCCTCTGCAGCCTGCTGGTGACACTGCCAGCCCTGCCCTTAGTGCAGCACACCAGGAGCCCCAGGCACCATCAGAGTGCCCAGTGCAGGCAGTGCAGGTGCCTCACCTGTGCCTCTGGCCCACCCAGGTGAGCAGCAGCCCCAAGGGCTGGAAGCAGCACGTCCTGCTCGTGGGGGGGTGATGGGGGTGTGCTCCCTGCTCTGGAGCCCTGTGCAGCTGTGGCACTCGTGGCCACCCTTGGGCAGCCTGGCCTGCCACCGCTGCAGCAGCCCAGCCATCCTTGCCCAGAGCAGCACTGCCTACAACCCCATCACCTACGTGCTCCTGAGCAGTGAAGTGACCTGCATTCGTTTGGATTCAGTGTATGCCAGGAGGGGAAAATGGCAAGGGGACATAAAGAGAGCACGGTGACATCACTCACATCCATGAGAGGGCAGCTCTGAACAAGAAGATCCAAGGAGCAAATCTATTTGACAACTCTGTGCTTTTGGAAGCTGGGCCACCAACTCCCCACGTGTGCATGCAGCAAATGACAGGTCCCTCCTTTCCAGTGCACAGTTTGACAAAAAGAGAAGAAATCTCTGTCCTGGCAAGAGTGAAAGCACTGGAAATTGTCTGAGGTGACTCAGATACCGAAGTCTTGTGAGGATGTGAGCTCTTGCTGCCCCATGCCAAGCCCCAGCACATTGCCCACAGTAACTCCTCCTCTTCACAACACCAGCTGTCCCTCCCTGATTTGCTCTTTTAACCTCCCTCAAATCCTTCCCTCACTCTTTGGTCCTGCTCTCCCCTCCCACGAGCTGGTGGGAGCCATGAGCAGTGAGGATGTGCCTGGGAGCACTGCCAGAGGAGCTGGAGCAGGGGACAGGCACAGCAGGCAGGAGCTGGGGCAGAGAGTGGAAGTGAAGATGAGCAGAGATCCCCAGAGAAAACCAGAGAGCATCAGAGCCCTTCCAGCCCCTCAGCCAGGGGCAGCTCCAGCAGCCCATGTGCTCAGGCACATTTCATTGATCTTTGCATTGCTGGGATTATTATTATATTATTGCTGGGATCCATTGCTGCAGATCATTTGTTTCTCTGAGTCCAGCAAATCCTCCACTTGAAATGACTTTTGGAAGCTGTTAGGAAGCACAGACAGTAAATTGCTCCCTCTCTCTTGAAAACAAATGATGTTGGTAAAAGATTGATTTAAGTCTGGCTTAAATTAGCTGTGGGTGTTTTTACTGGCACATGAGAAATTCCCAGGGAGTGAAAGTTTCCATGACACCATCCATCATCTCCACAGCATCCATCACTGCCACAAACAGCTCAGGGGGCTGCAGTCCCTTCCCTGCAGAATTCCTGACATCTTCCCTGTGATAGGAGCCCTTCTTTCCCTTCTCCTTTATTATTAACTTTTGAATAAACTCTCTCATGAAACCTCCTGGAACACTGGAGAGCTGTTGCCATCCCCTCCCAGGGGAAAAGCCCCAAGCAATTGGCAAAACCCCCCAATTCTGAATTCATCTTTTTGCTAAATAACTTGCTGACACAAATAGCACCTAGACACAAATTAAGCTGGGTTTATCCATATCAGACTCCTGAAGTTCACCACAAACTTTTACTACTAGTGCTCCATACATGCTTCATTTTGTTTGTGGAGGGGGTTTTTTGGTGGTGTTTTTGGTTTGGGATTTTTCTT
Source organism: Sitta europaea (assembly GCA_013400255.1). Lineage (NCBI taxonomy): Eukaryota > Metazoa > Chordata > Aves > Passeriformes > Sittidae > Sitta > Sitta europaea. The sequence goes on from VXBS01000186.1 coordinate 62,699, forward strand.
AAACACACTTAAACTCCAATGGTTCCCATTGCTCAGTTAGTATTTTAGCAGCAATCAGTGCTGCTAGGTTATATATTAGCAGATACTAGGTTCTGCACTCAGGGTTCCATACTCAGTTCATAGTCTGGGTTTCTCTGCACTCAGGAGAGAACCATCAGGGCAGAAGATGCTGCAGCCACCCAGAAGTGCCAGGCAGGTGAAAGCAGGAGGGGTTGGTCATCCAGAAAACCACATTCAACACCAACAGCATTCCTGAGGCTGTGGAAATCCACAGGAGGTGCCTTGACAACTCACACAGCTGACATTGCTCTCCAATTCTGTGCTATTTCTAAAACAATTCTATGTCCAGGCTCCCCCCCCTGTTTTGGTAAATGCTCAGAAATCTCTAATCAGGCTGGACAAAATCTGACAACAGGCCAGATAAAATAATATTCACAGGGAGGAAATGCATCCAGGCAAGGGCTAGGTGAAGGTTAAACAGATTGAAGGGACTCCCAAACCGTAACAGAAATTTACTGGGGATTAAACAGCTGCAGAAAGGAAAAGCCATGGGAGCATGACCATGAGGGGAGGAGGCAAAGCAAGCATTAGGAAACAGACAGTACTCCCCAGGAGTTTTGAAGCTGCTTAATATTTCAGTGCTCAGTGGTGAGAGGCTGATGAAAAATTGATGATTATTACAAAGTAAGTCTTTAATCCTGAGAAAATGAAGTTTCTCATTGAAAAAAAAAAGAATCTCAGCTGATGCAAAAATTGTGTAAAACTTCTAAAAAGCTGTTCTCCCCGGCAAGAAAGGCTGCTGATGAGAAAGCAGCATAATTTTCCACTTGGTTGTTGATAACAAGAGTTGTCAGAGCTTGTTGCCAGCAGCTGTGTTGTACAGAGAATTACCAGTGGTGTTGTTTTGGACTCTCAAGTGGAGAGAGCTCAGTTATCAGCATTTGACCCTGCAGCTTTAGGGAGGCCCTGCACACAATCCACACCACCTAAAACACCTATTTTTCCATCTGCAGGCAGTTCCCTTACCTTCATGCTTAGCACATTCCCTCTGCTCTCAGACACAGAATGTTTTGCCATTCCACTGCAAAAATCCCTCCAGTTACAGATAACCCAACCCCTTTTGAGAGCCCAGACCAAGTTTTCATCTTTTCCCTGGTCAAACACAAATCAAACCAGCCAGCATCAGTTTCACTGGGAATTCCATTAGGTTGATCCATCCCACACTTTTAGCAGTGGGTTATGTCCATGACCTGACTGCAGGCCAGCAGGAGTGGCTGTCACTCCCCACAATCCTTGTGTCCCCAGAGCAGTGTTTGCATCAGCTCAGTCAGGCCACAGGACCCTACAGCCCTGACAGCACTCAGTCCCTTCTATTCTCTGCACTGCCACAAAGCCAGTAATATTTGTAATCAATAAAAAAGCTGTTACAGGCCTGTGACCTGTCCCAGAATTTTGTCTGTGTGCTGCTGAGAGCAAGGTCTCTTGGCACAGTGCCATATTTTTTCCTATAAAACATTTGAACCTCTGATACAAAATGTTGCCACACCCATGTTTGTTCCAGAGCTATCCCAGGAACTTAAATAATATAAAGATCATGAGATAAAGCCTGTCTTATAAAACCCAAGATGAATTCAATTCCTGCTAACCTGCTGTTCTCTCTGTGTGACAGTTTTACAGGTGCCTTGTGGCACTCCTGAGATGCAGCAAATCCCCCCTGAGTTCTTTGCCCAGGTTCAAAAAACAACAAAACCCAGGTTCTAAAGATCTCCTGCCAAAGCCCAGCCAAGCCCAGGCACCCCAAAACAGAGATCCAGATTGTGGTGCTGTAGCACAGCTCCAAGAAAGCACCTGAGGGTGAAGAGAGGAGGCAAACAGGCTCTCCAGGAGGGAACGACCTGTTGCAGACAGGTAGGTAAATTATAAAAGAAAGGCCTCAGAAAATCAGGCCTTACTCTGCTAAATTAACAGCTGGCTTGTCAGTTTTAAGTGCAGCTCAGTGGTTTGCAAGTTCCCATGTGAAAACAATTTTAGGAGTGAGAGTTTGTTAACACAACAAACTATTCCTGGGTGAAAAACTGCACCCACAATAAATAAGAAATCGGTGTCATGGGAATCAGTGAATAAAATATGTAAACTCACCAAGAAAAGAGGGATTTGATGGAAAAGCAAAATAGCTTTTACCAGCCAGTAGAGTGATTGGCAAGAAAACTGTGAACCAATTGGAGTTCAACACGAGGTCTGTGAAAACTGTATAAAATGAGTTGTGTGAATAAAGAAGGGGCTTTTTCTGCTTGAAGAAAATGGAATCTTGCTTGATTTATTACATCATGATCAGCTTGCAGATGGTCCCTCTCTCCCTGGCTTGGGTTAAGCTCCTCTAAAAAGTCTCACGTTGCTTTTCAGTACTAACCTGAATGGGTTATGAAGAACTATGCAGTTACAAAGTAAAGCTCTCCTAAAATTTAAAGTGTGTGTATTGGTTATGTTTCAAACTTTAGAAATTGCAGCTGANTGAGGGTGAAGAGAGGAGGCAAACAGGCTCTCCAGGAGGGAACGACCTGTTGCAGACAGGTAGGTAAATTATAAAAGAAAGGCCTCAGAAAATCAGGCCTTACTCTGCTAAATTAACAGCTGGCTTGTCAGCTCAGTGGTTTGCAGGTTCCCATGTGAAAACAATTTTAGGAGTGAGAGTTTGTTAACACAACAAACTATTCCTGGGTGAAAAACTGCACCCACAATAAATAAGAAATCGGTGTCATGGGAATCAGTGAATAAAATATGTAAACTCACCAAGAAAAGAGGGATTTGATGGAAAAGCAAAATAGCTTTTACCAGCCAGTAGAGTGATTGGCAAGAAAACTGTGAACCAATTGGAGTTCAACACGAGGTCTGTGAAAACTGTATAAAATGAGTTGTGTGAATAAAGAAGGGGCTTTTTCTGCTTGAAGAAAATGGAATCTTGCTTGATTTATTACATCATGATCAGCTTGCAGATGGTCCCTCTCTCCCTGGCTTGGGTTAAGCTCCTCTAAAAAGTCTCACGTTGCTTTTCAGTACTAACCTGAATGGGTTATGAAGAACTATGCAGTTACAAAGTAAAGCTCTCCTAAAATTTAAAGTGTGTGTATTGGTTATGTTTCAAACTTTAGAAATTGCAGCTGAAGCTTAGGAAAATAAGTATTTTAGGGGCCTTTTAATTATCAGCTTACAAAGTTACTGCACCAAAAAATAACTTCCTCCCAACACTCAGTGAAGTAGCAGCTCTGAATGCACCCCTTTACTTTTCTTCATTCCTTATTTTCTTGTTTTCACTGAACACCAGCAAGTGCTGCTGGTAGGGCTACTTGAACTTGCAGTCCATCAACGACTTTTGCAGGGCACCTTTCCTTTCCCCCCACAGGTTTTCCTGCAGAAGGCCTTTCAGCACCTCCTCTTAGCAGGAGGGAGGAGGCAGCATCCAATTCTCCAGCTCTAGATCACCACACACGTGCTTGCATGTGATTTTACTTTAGAACATGTTACTAGTTTTACTTTGCAGAAGGCTGGAGGGCAACCCTCAGCTAAGTGTGAACCCTGTCTCTTGCAAAAAGTGCAAGTTTTCAGGGGTGATTTAAACATAAAAGGACCATTTTAGCAGCAGTGTTGGGACTGCCAGTGAAACCTGTCACTGCGAGCTTTTCCAGGTCTTTCCACCTGGGAGATTTTCCAATTAGAAGTGGAACAGAGAGTGTCTTCCAGGCAGATCCTAATTACAGTGGTGGCATTAACTGTCACCCTGTTTGCTCCTCAGCACAGAGAGAGGATGTTTCCAAGGAGGCAAAAGGGAATTATGAGGCAATTTCTGGCCATCAAATTCTGTTGCTTAAAAGCTGCTTCTGCTTGGGAAAGAAGAGCCACTCTGGAGAACACTGGGGCCCTGGACCTTCCTGCACAGGGGGAAGTGGATTGCAGTTAATTTAAGGAGGTGGATTTAAAGTTATTGGGTTGATCTGCATTAAGTTGCTTTGATTCTAAGTTAGTGGTCCTTACTCTACTCTCAGGTATAATTAATCTGAAGTAGCTGATAGTAAAGCAACACTGTTTGAAATCCAAGCCCACAGGAGGGTTTGACCAATTTAAACAATCTGGGTTTTTTAAATGTTAATTCAGGTCAACTTTCCACATCCTCACACAGCCAAAAGAGTTCCAAAGAGCAAATTCTGGCTTGTCAGCAGAGTCAGTCCCTGCCCTGCTAATGCCAGGATCTGGCCCTGAGCATCCACTCTTTACTCTGCAAGAAGCACCCCAGCTCCAGACATGTGGAAGGCTGTCCAAAGGCACAAAAAGCTCCTGCCATCCCTTTCCCCTGCTCCCTGTGAGGTGAACCTGCAGTGGTTTAGTTTAAGCACTCAGCAGAGGCAGGGCTGCAGCAGCAGTCTGGAGGAAGGAGTGCTGTGAGCAGGGAGCTCCTTCCCTTCCCTTGCCACAGCTCTGCCCTGGCCTGGGCACAGCCACCCCAGCTCCACCCTGGGCTGCCCCAGACCCTGCAGGTAGCCCAGCACACAAGGGGGTTTAGGAGGCACTGGTGCCTTAGGATTTTAGCTTTTTTATAGTTTTCAAATCCTGTGCTGCATTAGTGCATAATTCCCAACTCCATATAGACTGTTAGTTACTGTCTTTACATTTTGGACAGACTAAGCAATTCCTCTGGGCCTGAGACCCAAGGACACCTCATTGCCTCAAGCCCCAAAAAGTATAAACAAAAGAGAATTGGGGAAGAGCAAACTGGGGGTAAATGACTTCTTTACCTGAAGCTGTAATTGGACAATGAACCTCTGATACGTAAATGGACCAAATTTATAATTGTCTGAAAAACTCCTGACCATCATCCATCCTGGGTGTAACCTCTGGGAGGCTTCTGACTGCTATTGAGGGCCTTTAACAAATACCCACTTTATTCCCCTAACCTTGTCTACCCTCTGTTCTAGGGAGCCACCCCAAGGCACCAGGACCACCACTAACTTGCTGATGGCCACCAGATCCAGCTGCACACCTGCAGCACTCTGGGCCACAGCTGTGATCAAAGATGGAAATGGAGCCAGAGACCTCCACAAGCTCACAGGAGGCCCCTGGCCACGTCCCAGTGGCAGCACATTTGCCATGCCACACTTGGTGCTGCTAACAGAGCACATTTCTCTTTGCCTGCAGTCCCACAGCAGCCAGCCTCACACACCACAGACATGTTTTCATCCAATAACTCAAAGGCTGCTGCTCACACCTGATGAACCCCTGCACAGTACCTCCCATGGAGGAGATTTAAAAGCCTAGAGTGCTTTTTGAAGGCAAAGATGCTGGAAAAAGCTGCACTGATGAGGTTTCATGCAAGTGTTACCCTTATGATCTAAATGTAGTAAAAATGCACTAAGTGCCAGCCACAAATATTTCCAGCAGAAATTGCTGTGATCCAAGAAGAAAAACATCCTTTTAAAGGAGGCATGGGAGGAATGAATAAAGAGGCTCCTGTCCCACTTGCTCTAAATTAGAAACTGATACAGTTACACAGCCCAAACTGATAAACAATGGAGAAGGAATTTCAGCATCTATTAAAGAAAGATGGAAAATGAAAGAAGACAATTAAAGTCAAAGTGCACACAAGCCTGTTCCATCACAAGGACTGGAAACACATTTATACAAGCATTATATCACCAATTACCTGCCTTTGTTTTGTTGACCTGCCTAGGTTTAACAAGTGGTCCCCATTAAATTGGAATTTGAGGAAACACAGATCCTATTTTGCCCATCTACATAACCCAGCTACAGTCAATAATTTGAGGTATTTATTATTGCACAGTGCCTTCTGTAACAACCTCAGAGATGACTGGTTGTTTCTTTGTCTTTATTTCTGCCCAGTTATGCTTAATCCTCACTACAGAGGGGTTTGCTTTCAGAAAGAAACTTCTCCATGTGCACTACTGAGCAGGAGAGGGATTTAACTCTCCCCTTAAGCTCCAGAACAACAAACCCAGTCAGGCTGCAAGTTTTTCAGCATAACAGAAAGCAGGTAGGAAACTACTGCATACTGAGTCAGTCAGGTGTGAAAACTGCCATCTCCAAAATCAGTTGTCCTTAGTGAGGATGTGTGTGGTCCTCTCCTAACTTTGTAGGAGCACAGCAGCTGGAGAAGATCTTCACTCAGCAGCCTGGTTTTCAAGCGGTACAGAGTTTGGGGTACTCAGTCTCTTTGACCCCAGCCCCACACACATCCATACAGATACAAGCCTTTATTTGAAGTCTTTTGAGCAGTCTCCTCAGCATCAGTGTGGTCAGTCCAGGCTGAGAAGCTGCATTCAATCTGCAGGATTCACCCTCTTTAGTGAGCTGTGCATTGGAGGATAACAAATGAAAGGCTTGGGATCCTGGTGAGTGTCCCTGAGTGAAGTTCTCAGGCTTGCTGTACAGAAAAAGTCCCTCTGGGCCCTTGAAGAGCCAACCAGGCTATAAACAGCCCATGAGAAACATCTTGCAAGTTTAAAATTAGCAGGAAAAACACCGAGATCTCGAGTAACTGAGCAGAAATAAAAGATGCTTTTTGCATGGAAACCCGAGAGTGACCCCTGTACGTGCACTCCAGGGAGAGCCCTTCCCTCAGCAGGGCTCTGCATGATGCCTTCAGCTCTGGCTTTCCTGTTTCCCACATTCTGCACTGCAGCAGTGTGTCACTCTGAGCTTCACACAAAGTGTCAGCACGTTCTCCTCCCAGCTCAGGCACACAGAACAATCCTTTGGCAGCCCCAGAACCAAGGGCACCGTTACAGCTTCAGCCCCAGCAGTGCAAACAGCAGAGAATGGAGGAGAGCACCCTGGGAGGGTGGGACTGCAGCACCTGGAGCTGGAATGGGACAATGAACCCCGGGATGGAGATGGACCAGAACTGATCCAAGTGTGAAAACTCGTGAGCTGGGTGCATCTGGGGTGGAGCCAGGGCCAGGCTCTTGCACTGCCCAAGGTGAATGCTGTGAAGGCCTTTTAATAAATCCCTGCTGCTATGTGTTTGGCCAGTTTTTGAGATTGACACAAGATTTAATTAATGAAAAGAGTGGATACACTTTTCCATATATACTTTTAAGGACAGAGAAGCCTGGGAGTAGCTCTCTTTGTCTTTTGACTCGTGGGGAAGGTGGCAGAGAGCCAGGTGTGGGCTGGCTCTGCTCAGCCCAGCTAGGATTTTTCATTTTTGGAGGGGTGGTGAGCAGGCTGCTGAACTCTTCACTGAGGAGCCCACCAGGCTCCATCTGACTAGAGGCAAAGGAGCCGGCAGAACCTACAGATCTTTTGTTCCAGTCAAACACCAAACCACGCTGGCCGGAGACTGTGTTGGCATCAGGAGCAGCTGTGCAGGGACCAGCACCTGTGTGGGCACCAAAGGAGCTGTGCATGGGCACCAGCAGTGGTGGCCCCCCATGCTAAAGGCAGCCTTGAAGCCAGGAGCAGCCCTGACCCCGGTTCCAGACTGAGAGCAGCTGGCACAGCTCACATGGAGTTGGCAAAAGAGCATGTGGCCAGCAGAAAGAAGCAGAGAGAGCTGTTTCTAACACAGGACTTGGACTAAATTGACTTTTTTCTGTGTTACAAGACTTTGTATTCGAAGAACAGTAATTCTCTCTTGAGCTAAGAACAAAAAAAAAGGAGGTGAAACTTTGTAATAACAACCACATGAAATTGAAGTCGGTAAGAAAAGAGTTAGATTTTAGATTGAAGGGATTTTGAAAATTTTGTCCTAACCTTAAGCTGTAAAGTTCTTTTGTGAAGCTATGGTACAGATATACTTGCTATATCAGACTTTGGGTTCTCCCCAGTAAGTTCATGGAATGCTTTGGGGGGTGGGAGCGTTCCAGCCACAGTCATGAACAGAGGCACCAGTGTTAGAAGTTTGATGAGAAACCTCGGCCCCTGGGGATAAAAGGGGAAGACTTCTGTTCCAGAGATGAGTGAAAGGATGTTAGAACAGCTCATCCTTAAAAAAAATGCACCCCAATAAGCTGACATAAACCAAAAGCACAGTTGTGATGAAAAATTATGAAAGATGGGAAAGACTTCACAAAGGCAGATCTCGGGCACCTGCAGTATGTGAGAAATGAAACCACGAGAGTTCTTGTGGAGAGTTTTCCATAG
>VXBS01000187.1:0-157882 GCA_013400255.1 Sitta europaea
TGCCCCAGTGCTCCAAACCTACCCCAAACCTGCCCAGCATTCCAAACCTGACCCAAAACTGCCCCAAACCTGCCCCAAACCTGCCCAGGGCTCCAAACCTGCCCCAGATATTCAAATATTCCCCAGGACCCCAAACCTGTCCCTTCTCTCCCTCTTTGCATCTTTCATCATCCTTTTGTGTTTCATCCTTCTGTGAGAAGAGATTAGGAAGTACATTTTGGGTTTTTTTTTTTCAGGCAGACCAGCATGAGCAAAGCACTTTCAGTTCCCCAGCCTTTCCTTCTCTTTCTCAGCTAGAAAACAGGGACTGTGCTGGAAGAAATACATCAAAAGTCCTTCTTGCCCCACCAAAAGAACAAAACTGTATCTGAAAACTCCTCTGTTGGGAAAAAATTTTTACTAGATTTTATATCTTTTGACAAATAAATTATGCAGTTTCAAAATTTACAATTACATTAGGATTCAGCCAGTTATTCGCTATTCACAGCCTGTTTTAATTTCTTCAATTCAGTATGTCTTGAAAAGTTTTATATTCACTGAAACTATTCAATGCTCTTCTGCAACTAAATTTCAACTTTTCCCTTCTGCATTTTTGTACCAATAGCTCTGCAAACACACAAAGAAATTCCAAAAATTAAGATGAAGAACACTGTCAGTGCTGAGATATACACATAGAATGAGGGAAATCTGAAGTAAGTCTTAGAGTATTGCAAATACAAATTCTGTGCAAATGGGCTTTTGCTTGCACTGCTGTTTCCTAGAATTTGACACTGCATATTTCTACTGGTTGCAATGACTTAAGGCAGGTAGTGAACAAAATTTACTGGTAATTGCAAAATGTTTTAGAGAAAACATTTGGGCCTCAGTTTATCCCCATGTCCAGCTGACTACATAATCAATCAGAATTTATCAGACAAACTATAATGCTTGTTGGAAGCATGGGACAGACAAAACAGTAGAAAATGTTGAAGGTTCTGGTTTAGAACAGAGCATATTAGGGAATTAAAGAAAGAGAATGAGAAAATAAGAGATAACAGCAGCAGATGAGAAAGAGACACGCTGGATTTCAAAGGCACCAAAGGACAAGCTAAGGCTAAAGGGCTGAGTCCGAGCACATGCCTGGAAAATGCCCTGATTTTCAGGAGCAGTAAATACCTATTGACATATTCACACCCTGACATCACCTCCGTGCTCCCAGCCAAAAGCCAAGGAGAATAAAACAAAGGCTTTTAGGGATGTTACATTTTAAAATCTTGGCCTAAAAGCCAGCCAAGGAGCTGTATAATCAGTGTGCAAGCTCTGGCTCGGGAGGGCAAAGCCCGCCTGCGTGCCGCCTCGCGTTTCAGGGCAGTGAATGTTCTGCACGGGGGTCTGGCAGGCACCCCTGCCTTGCCCTTGGAGGGAAGAGGGGTCTCCATGGGCTGGCTTGGCTCTCCAGCTTTCCCTCCTGCCATCCAGCTCCTGTACCAGGATTGCAGGGAGCCTTAGAGGGAATTGTTCTCTTGCACTGACAGTTTGCGTTGCTCTGGTGGGATGCACGCAGCAAAAGGGGCAAGGAGCAACATTGGCAAGTAATTAATTATATCAATTATTTAAATCACAGGCAGGAATGTCTGCTCACCACCTGGAGTAGGAGAGTTTATCCAAAAACCATCACTGAGGAATCTGTAGCATTGAAGTCAGCCACTGAAAGAATTGGCAATGAGTAATGTGAGCTGACAAGGAGAACACTTTCTGTCAACAAGTGATTTGCAAACAGGCTATAAATTTCATTAATTTGTTCATTATTTGTGATCCTTGAAGAATTGTGGTGTATAAGTAAGTTTCAACTCACAATTAAGTGCTAGGAGCATCTTTTGTTTATTACATGTTACTGAAGTGATGTGTCTGGCTTTCTAATCAGCCTGAGTTTTGGAAGGTCAATTGCCTCAAATTCAGCTTTCTGAAATTTTTTTTTTTTTTTCATTGACTACAGAGTTATTTATAGAGACAAATGCTTATGAATGAGCCACAAAAATATTTACTCAATAATAGATTGTCATATTATAATTCCTCTTCTTTTTTAAATAACTGTTTTCTGAATTTACTCAGTGTGTAAAATGTCCAAGGTGAGATTTCTTTGGGATTTATCGTTTCCCAAAGCAGCAAGAACTTGCAGCTTTGAAGGAATAGCCTCATTCTTCTCAAAAACCTTATTTATGTTTTTTCTACTTCTCCCTAAGATAGGAAACCATATTTCTTGTTTTAATAATAGAACATCGTAAAATCAAATTCTAGAAAATTACTTTCACAATTTTTATGGGTTTACATCTATAATCTCAATAGGGAGGAACAAAAAAACAATTCCTGAATTCAGATCTGATGCCTGACAAAGTATTTTATTGCTCATAATGTGGAGTTAAATTAGCCATGGTCACTGATGCCCAAAAACATCCTCAGTCCCAGTCTTCATGCAGCCTAGAAGGACTGTGCTATTATCAGACAGATGCTTTTCTACCCTAAAAGAGAGCAAGAGCCAAGTCCAGCACAGTGCAGTATGAGTTCATCCCAATAATCTCACAGCAGCTCCTCCTTCCACTGCTGCAGAGCTCTCACAATGTGCACCATCAGAAAATTCTCACTGAGTTTCCTCTCAGACTGCTTGAAACAAGAAAAAGTGCATGCACTCTACTTTTCTCCACTCCAAAATTTCTGACTACTTCAGAGCACTCCTGGGCAGAATTACTGCCAAAACCCACAAATAATTGTCACATTATCAGCAAACATCTACAGCTCTAGGCGGGCTGGAAACTGCTACCAGGGTGCAAACAAAGTTGAATAAAATTTCATCTAAAATAAGCTTAAAATAGAGGGGACCCTCCTATAGGAATGGCAGGTCAGAAAAGACAAAGCAAGGTCTGGCATCTGTAGCCCTGTGAGACTGGTATTATTTACACTGGTAATTTTTGACTTTGCAAGGAATTTTTTGACTTTATCAAACCCAGCCTCCCAAGCAGGGCCAACTCAAAGTGGAGTGAAAAATCTTTGCTGCTCTGAGCTTTCTGCATTTCCTGATGGAGGCAAACACAGGCTGAGCAAACTGCAAAGAGCACCAAGCACCAGGCCTGGGTTCTGTGCTCTTGTTTCTGCAGTGGTTTCTCTGCACATCATTCACCTGTTCAAAGCCCCTTTTCTCTGAGTGCTGCCAGTAACAGGAGGAACAAACAGCAAAGCAGATTACAGTCAAAAAAGCCCCACCATCTGTGGGGATGATTGACCCTGCCCAGGTAATCAGGGCATGTCCTGCAGAGACAAGAGTGGATTAAGTACAGCTCTTTCAGAGCACAGAGTTAAAAAACCTGCCCTCTCTGCATTTGAAACAAACTTCAGGGTCCACCCTCTGCCATTTTCTGTGACCTGTGCCAACCCACCCAGTGCTGAAATCTATATTTCACCTGGCAATTGGAGTTTCCCCACTGCAACCACCACAGCAGAGGCTGTCACACCAGTTTGCACAAATGCAATTTGCAGATTCTCACCCTTCTCACAGGGAGGGTGGAGGTGAGTCAGGACTTGCTGGTTTCCAGGCCATGCACCACTTCAGGTCATGATCTGGGTCTTGCAGATGCCCTGCAGCCATGACAAAGATCCAGCTGCTCCCCATTGATGCAGTATTTTAAATATGTACTATTTATTTTGCGTAGGTTCCTTGCCACATGATGAACAAAAAGTTAATTTCTCAGCTCGAAATCCTGCAGAGGATGAAGTTTTTTCATTGCTGTGTAATGAAGTCAGACATGAGAGCTCACTGCAATGACCATTACAACAAGGGTAAGGTGACAGTTCCTTCTGCTTTCACACAGGTATTTACAACAGCAAACCTTTCCACATCAATGTTTTACAAAAAACCAACAAAATCCAGGTTGGATTTTGTGATGGGCATGAAGGGATCACACATCTAGACTGTGCTGAATTGGCAGAGACCTTCCCAAGCTCAGCAGCCCTTTCAGCCATGCCAACATGAAGAGATGTCCTCACATCTGGAGAAGGAAAATGAGAGAAGAATAAAAGGAACACCTCAAGAAAAGAAACCCAACTAAATCTGAGCACATGCTGCAAAGGGACTGAGGTATTTGTGGAAGGTGAAGGGCAGCAGCATTAGATAAGGGCCCGACAGAAGGGAAGGCAAGGTTTGGGAATTTCCTTATTTTTAGTTGTTGCACTAAAAAAAAGAGTTTTAATTTCACTGAAATCATTTTAGAAGAAATAATATGGGTTAGACACACCCTGATTATCTACCAGAACATCTCGTAGCAGAGAGAAAATGACCTCCTGGCCTTTGTCCAGCTGTAATGATCCCAGACCCCAAGAAATCCACTTGCAATTTTTGAGAATGGTGGAGGAGGGGGAAAACCCCAACCCAAAACAAACACCAAAGACAGACAAAAGCAACCAAGCCCTTATTTGTAAGCACAAATGATGAAGTTTGACAGGCTGCAATGATTCTTTTGGTCTGCTGTGCTATAAAAACCTGAGAGTTTTGCTCACAGTTTATGATGACACAGTCAAGCCATTGGGTACTTATATCTATTCAGTGCATAAAACATCTTCTTCAAACATATCCCAAACAAAATCTTTTAACAGAGCACTTCTAAAATAAATATTCTATTGCTCTGAATGCAGAGATTTCATTTCTGAAGTCTCATTGGCACATAATGGACACAGAGTTTATTATCCTCAACTCCAGTGCCCTCAGGGAATGCATCTTCCACACTGCTCTTAATCTGTTCCAAAAGAAATACAATTGCACTTGTTGTAATGTACAGCATGATGTGACAGCACTGAATGAAACCATAATTCTGTTTACTAGATATTATTTATGCTGTGGAAACAAGAGGATTGTGATTTCCAGAGGGACTACGAGGATCACAAACCAGGCATTTAAGGGGGCATTTTTATTACATTTTTCTTTTATTAGTCTTTACCAAATCAAAGTTGCAGATAGGAAAATAAAATAATGTTTTTATGTCTTCTCTCAATACCAAATTTTATGATTAGATATTACACTCTGAGTCATGTTGATACACACTTGGGCAATATATATGGTCGGAGCTACAGAAAATATGCTGTTAACCTCTGAACAGTATTACTGAAATGGGTCTGGCTTTGGGGTTTTTTCTGGTTTGTTTGTTTGGTTTTTTTTTAACACACAGAGAATGTGAACAATTCAGGTTTGCCATTAAAGTAATAGTAATGCTTACAGCCTTTTTTTTTTTTTTTTTTCAAGAACACTGCTGTCTGATGCTCTGGGGTAGAAAAATTATATTGGGCTGAAAACTCTGAAGGTAAGGTATATGGTTTTCACCTGTTACATTTGACAAAATTATAAGATTCTACTGGCTCTTGCTTAGATCTTGGATGAGTCCTGAGTAGTGATGGGTGCACAGAGTGCTGGGAACCAAGCCCTTTAAACCTTAGTGGAGTATGGAATGAAAGGAGATTGTCAGGAGGGTGAAGCCAAAACTGCAGCTCCAGCTGGAGGGGTGGAGGGACTGCCATGGACTGGACAACAAGGAGTTCATTCCTCTGGGAGAGAGAGAGGCAGAGCAGGACCTGTGTCCCTTCTGCATGCCCATTTGCACTGACTTCTGTGTCCATTGCAATTCCATTGCAATCTTTCCCTGGCACCTGGCAGGTTTTGTTGAAGAATTTATTTGTTGTATAATGAAGATGCATTTACTTCAACACATAATGCTTTTGTTTGCCTTTTTATTATTAACTTGTCAAAAGAAGAGATATGGCAATAATAAAATGACAAAATACCATGTTAGTTGTTGAAAAATAAATGGGATGCATAATACATCAGGTAATGGCAATTAATTATATGGCTGATGTACATAATGTCAGTTATTCAAACACTCACAATTATCCATACTTAAAAGTATTGGCAATCATATAAACAGGCTTAATGAATTATAATAACAATGTGTTCTAACAGCAAAAAAAGGTAAATAGCCAAACTGTGAACCTGTTTAAGGGAATAGGCTTCTGGGAGGTAAATTATTCCAGAGTCAGATGGACTTTAAAATGACATGTTTTTCTGCAAGTTTTCATAGTCCATTTGTAGCACAGTAACTGGAGAAGTTTTAATTGACTATTAAAACTAGTTAATAGTTTCCATAGTCTGCACATTTTATTATTTCCAAGGTTCATCATCAAGGAGGTGGGGTTAGAAGCAAACTGCTTATTTAAGTCAGGCATTGTTCCTTTCCAAATATGTATGCAAATTTATGCACCAGGGAGCAAAACTGGGTGTCCAGCACCAGGCTTTCAGTTTTGGCATCTCTGTCTTCACTGCTCCTCTTTGAAAAAGCCATGTACAAAACATTAAATTCTCTGGGAACATAATTTTAATTACTCTTGAAAGACTTATCCAGCTGTTAAATGATCCAGGGTTAACTGAAGGGCTACTGCTATAAAACCATTTAAACACACCATGGTGATTTTATCAAATTTCACAGCTGTTCCTGCAGCAAATGCAGCTCCTCAGAACACAAGATTTCTAGTTAATTTGCTAACAGTAATTTTGGAGAAAATTTGCATCAAAGGAGAAATTGCTGCACAGGAACTGCCTGCCTGGCTTGGACCCACAGCCAGCCCAGTCCAGAACCCTGTCTCCAGGATAAGCCAGCACCAGATGTTCCTGTGGAAAGAAATATGGAAATACGTAATACACAAATGCAATTCAGCCCATGAAAGGTCACTCTGCTTAATCACTAAGACATGAAGGCTTTCATTTTCTCCAGTGTGGTTTTATTAGTGTCACATCATGCACAAACCTTGTTATTCATAGAGAAATAACCATACCTTGAACCCAGGTTTCTTGGCTCAGACAGTGATGGAATCCACAGTCTGAGAGCACGGTTTAAGACATATCCTCCTTTATTCATCCAACATTTTTCATATTTCCATTCTACTGCACTTTTATTGGGTGATAATTTCTCTGACTCCTAGACTATTTTACAGGCTTTTTTCTCTCTCCTGTTGTTTTTCCTCCTTGTAGAGCGAGCAGGCTCAGTCCCCTCAGCTGCTCTCCAGGTGAGAGGCTGCTCCCATGCCTCAGCTGGCTCCTGACACCTGTAAGTCCCAGCTGAGAGGAGCTGGACCCCCCTTCCACAGGTAATGCCTGCCAAGGGAACAGTAAAGATGGGGCTGTTTATTTTCATGTAGGATCCCCAGTGCAGCTAAAGCCTTGCTTAGCTGCACCTCAGCTGCTGTGTTTGGGCTGTCTTAGGGACTGAACCAGGGAAGAATATGGATATTCCAGCCAGACCCTGTGGAACTGGCCTGTGTCCTGCTCTGGGGTGGTCCAACCAAGCTCATTATGCACTTGGCTGAGGCAGCCTTCAAGGCTAAAACAATGAGTCCAGGCCTGTATCCATCAGACATAACAATAATAGTAATAATAATCATAATTTTAGCTCTTCCAGTGCAGTGTTCTCACCATAAAGAAGGCAGCTGGGCTAAAGCTTCCAAGAGCTTTATTTCCCTAATACACTGTCAGACCATGTGCCAGGAAGGAAGGACTCAGAATGGATCCTGTTGAAGGATTATCTTGGCCAGACAGAGGCAAATCTTTTTCAGCTATTCCCACCTGTCTGGGGAAGGATCTAGATCCAAAAATGCTGTGATAACTGGGGTGGGGTGGGGGGTTCATCCTCAGCTTTTGCTTTAGCCCACAAAGGGCCCTGTTCACAGTAGAAATGATCTCTCACAGAAAACCAAACCAAGGTGCAGATAAACCTTAGGATTGCCCATTGTTAAACTGAAATCCAGTGCCAAATTCAGCTCCTCTTGGGCCATTGATCTATTTATGATAAAACAATAAATAGCACTGTCAGCTCTCCAAGCCTGCAGAACCAGCAGGAATTAGCAGTGAGCTTGGTGCATCCCCAACCCCATCTCTCCCCACCTATAAAAAACTCCCCCACAGGTCTCACCCCCCCACTGAAAGAGCAAACAAAGCATCAGACCATATTAACCCTGTTCCCCGCTCCACAAACCCACAGAATATTGCAATAAATGGAGCTCACACACCTTTGATACTTTTAAAGATTTATTATAACACCCATCTAACTTCTGGTCCATTGAATGCTCATCCTCCAACCCTCTGGGAAAGCAACAGGATCTAATCAGTGGGACTCCAGGAACTGGTAACATAAAGCAAAGCCATAAATTTCAAGGTAATTCAAATAATTTGAAATAATCTGTCTTACAACTATACATGAAAACTCTCTCTGAATTGGAAATGTCTTTGGAACACGACTTGGAGCATCATTCTTTCCTTTATATATGTGCTTCAGGAAGTCAGGCTGCACTTGAAGATGTAAAAATTACACTTTTTTTTTCTTTTAATTAATGGGACATAATAGGATTTTCCCTCATAGTGTGGCTGTGAAGCTGAAAACAGTTTGTATTCCTGCAGCTAGATGAGCCTCCCCACATAAACTTAGTCTACAAAAGTCACCCAAACCATGAAAATTCTTGTAGCATGATCCTGTGTTAGGTGAAGAACAGCTTCTCTTCCTCTTGATGATCTTGATGGGCCATTAGAGAGTTCTCTTTGTTCTTACTTAAACCAATGATTTTTTGGCCACAAACAAATCTGAAGTGCAGACTCACAGCTGCAGCTGGCAAGCAGCCACATTTGTGTTACGAATGACTTCTGAAAGAAGGAGTCAGGCTCTGATTTTTCCCCTCTTTGTGCTCCTTGTGTTTTGCTGCTTCCCATGGCACAGTCAGATGCTCAGCACAGTTATTTGTGTCTCCCAGGCCAGCAGTGAGCCCAGGGCATGTGAGTGGCTCTGCAGACAGAGCAGGGATGCAGCACCACCTGCACAGTTTGTCCTGACTGCCTCAGATTCCCCTCTAACCAAGGGATAAGCAGCAGAAGAATCCCTTGGGTGGTTGTGAGTCTCCTTACCTGAACTTCCCCCATGTTGTGCTGGGTAAGCCTCTCCTCTCCAGACAAGCTGCTGTCTGTGTCCTGTGAACCTGAAAGGTCACACCTGAACTCCTGAGTGGGGAGGACAGTGGGCAGTGTCAAAACCTTCTGTCAAATTACTCTGCAAACTGGATGTTTCAGACTCCTGAGCTGTCAGTGTTTTATTCTGCTTGCTCCAAACTGTTGAATATTTCTTCTAGTCGTGCATGATAATGACAAAAGCCACTGTGACAAAAAAACACATTTTGAACAAAGGCTAAACAACACAAATGCTTTTACTTTGCAGATGGCACTCAGAACTCAGCAGATGGTGAAAGAAATCCCACAGGATGTTCTTCTCTCCCTTCTCTCCCCCCACATATATATATGAGAGCATGTGTGTGCACAAAACAGCAAAGTGTCCTGAGGAGATACTTCTGTGAAAGCCTTTGGAGTCCCTCCCTTTGAACAATATCTCACTGCCAATTTCCCAACAGGAAAGATCCCTCCAGGGAAGGGTACCAGAGCAGGAATCAGGGAGCCCCTGTCTGTTCAAGGGTTTGCCACTCACCTGTGATATGCCTTTGCACAGGAAAGTTTGTTCCTCTTTCTTCCTGTGCCATGCTCAGTCCTTTATTTTAATTCTAGACCCTCAGGGAGGAGATTCTTCCAGTCTCTGACCCTTAAGCCTTGAAACAGCTTGTACCATGCTGGTGCTCCTCACTGCAGCTTCTGTTTCCCAGGAAGCGTTAGAGACTGCAGCATTTTCTGCATTTCCCAGAGCTGAGCATAAAGCTGTCTGTGAAATGGAGATGTGCCTGATGGAGGGGCAAATACAGGCAAGGATAAACCACAGAGAACCTACAATCCTCCTTCTGCATCAGGTCCTTGATAAAAGCAGGAAATAATTTTTTCTGGGAGACATGTGTGAACAGGCACCACTGCTCCCAGTTCCCTTGGCCATGGGGTAATTCCTGTGTGGGATCATTTTGCATTGAAACCTGCAGATTTTTACTATAATGTGTCCCTCTAATGCAAATGCATCCCAAAACCTTATATGGACTCTGCAGTTATGCCCAAATCACACCCATGGTAGAAATGTCCCTTGTGTTGGAAGCACCAGCAGCTCAGGGGTCCCAGCAGCACCAGGCACTGGTCCAGGGAAGGCACTCCATGCTCACCTGAAGCTGCAGGTGGCACTTCCATTGCAAAATCCAGGGCAGCATTTAGTTTGGGTATCTACTGAATCTGAACCCCAGCCTGGATTTTCAGCCAGCCTCTTACTTCTGGAAGAAAGCAGCACGTCACTGCCTGTCTCAGTATTGTTCAGTGTTTGCACAGCCCTGCCTTGCCCTGACCTACCAGCCACACTCTCCACAGCAGTAAATTCCCTGGCAGTTTGCTCTCCCGGAACAATCTGGCTCATTCGAACGTGTCATTATGATCACTTCGCAGCTCCACGTTGCCTGTGCACAGCACCCCAGGCAGCACTCATCCCTAAAGCACTGCAATTCCTCACAAATGGAGAGCACTGGCAGCAAATGCCTCTCCCCCCCTCACCTTCAAGAGGGTGGAGCTGGCTTTAATTGCTTCCATTTCTCGGTTTCTGATAGAGGCAGTTTCTCTTACACAAATCTGTACTTATCTCTGGAGGAGGGAGTTTCACACGCCCGTAGAAAGGGCTGTGAAACTGTCCCTTCTGCAAACAGAACTCATTTCTCTGGGCAGGGAGCTCTGGTGTGGCACTAAACCTGCATGGGCAGGACTGGTCACACACAGGATGCAGCAGGGTACCAATATTTTTTAAATGCCATTAAAATCTGGGGTTGGTGAGAGAGTCTGAAAGGATGACAGCAAGGGGGGCAGAGTGACAAGTTTAACTGTTCTCAGATTACTGAATCACTGAACAGATGGACTGGTTCGATACAAACCTTCTATAGCCCTTCCAAAACAAGGAGTACCAGACATATGCACAGAAAATTGTACACACAAAAGTGTGCTCAGCTACCCTGATACTCACAATTTTGGCAACTCAGAGACAAATCTGTTGTTTAAGAGAAGAGTGGGGGGTTTTTTGGTTTGTTTCTGGTTTTGTTTTGGGGGGTTTTTTGTTTGGTTTGTTGGGGGGGGGGGGTTCTCTTACTTTCAGACAACCTGCTTGTCTGCAGCAGAGATGATTTCAGGTGAAAGAAAGTTGTTTTGTGTTTACATGACAGTGAGCTCAGTATATTACAGGCTGGGAAGACATTGTCCAGCACCTCCCACCCTCTCCCTCTCCAGCTCTGGGAAATGCTTGGAATGATCACAGCCAGAGCCCTTCACTCCAAAGTACCCTGGAGCCTGTTTGCAGCACTGTTCACTAGGTCTAAAAACAGTTCTGCAGCAGCACAAGGTGCATGAAACAGAGAAAGTCCAGCAGTGGGAGCCTCGAAGAGGCAGAGAATCAGCCCTGAAATTGCAGGTTACTTCCTGGGGAAGAATGCTTAGTAATGGCCTGGCTTTGAGTCTGTACTTTTCTGTCCTCATCATTTCAGTGGCAATCTCACTTACATCTGTGCCTTCTTCCAGCAAGCACTGGCTGTTCTTTCCCACTCCAAGGTCTCTATCAGTCATAAGCATTTAGCCAAGTGGGTGATGTTTTTTAAAGTGTGGGGAACCCTAACAGCTGTGATGTTTGATTGATTAGTTCCACCACAAATCACACATGTAAAACATAATAGAGATAACCAAACCTCCCAAATGCTCTGTGGTGCACAGACACGTGGCTGGGAGCTGGGAGAGCAATCCTGGTCTGCCCAGGACCTTCCTTGGCCATTTGTCCCCGAGACCACGAGCAGGGCATTTGCTGGTGCTTCTCCCCCTCCTCTCCATCAGCCTCGGGCAGCCAGGACGAGGAAAATGCTGTAGGAAGGAGACAAGAGAGAACGAGGAGGATGAGAACATGCAAGATTCTCACCGTTGCTCAGACCAGGAATCAGAAGATGGAAGCAAAATAAAACTGGAAGCCCCACTGGAAATGGAAGAAATAAACACTGAGCATTACTTAACTACAAATCAGGTTGTTTGGATAAAGGAGGGGACCAGACTCTACAGGAAACTCCATTGCTCGTACTTCGTATATTTTGAGGATAGGACCTCATACAAACTTTTAAGACTTTTGTGACACAATTATTGTTGATGTGGTGTGAGTTACAGATGTAAAAGCTGTCTGAGGTATCTGAATTTTGACAGTGAATTTGAAACCACTCAAAGCTCAGATCCAGGGGATTAATTTGGGCTCATTTCCAGTTAAAACACACAACTGAGGTCACATGATTCTATGGAATAAAGCAGTTTATAATCAAATCACTGCGGTATTAGCAATAGATACCTTCATGTTTCTGTCAGGAGCCTTATTATTTTTCCTTGTTATTTTCCTTGCCTTAAAGGAAACAACCAGAGCTGTTCCAGCTGCCTCCAAGGCTGATGAACAAGTTACATTAAACCTTTGTTCAGAACAGCTTAACTGGCTCAAACACTTTGTTTCAGGAAGAATCTTACCCAAGTAAGAGGCTTATATCTCAGAAAAACATCTTACAGTGCTCTACATTAATTAAAGATAGAGTGATATCATTACAGAGATAGGCATTGTTATCTCCCCTCTAATGTTATCAAGGCTGTTTTTATGTCTGCAGATGAACACTTCTAGACAATGATATTTTTGAAAACCTCCCATTGTGCTTGAAAGCATCTGCTAAATGGAATTACAAAGTTTCACTGGGTATCATATTTTTGGGTGTGATCCACAGCTCACTGAAGTCAAGAGGAAGGCATGTAAAATCCTGGTTAGCTGACTCTGCTCTGAAAAGTTGGGGTTTTCATCAAGTGCACATAAACGTATTTATTACATATCAAATGTACAGTGAGTTTCTCTCATTTTGTTGGCTTTTGTTGGTTAAAATAAATGTTCAAAGGAGACATTTTCAAGAATCTGCCTGGGTTAAATTTGACAAGGAACACTCACTGGGGCAAGGGAGCAAGAAAAGGTTGGGAAGGTTTTAGTTACTGCCAAAATTTCCAACTATTCAGTGCTGAAAGCACTGAGAACACAGGATGCTTTTTTTTTTTTCCTTCAGCACCAAAAATAAAATTTATTGCTTTAGATTAGAACCAGTAACTACAGTTGGAACCAGTATCTAACAATGCCTGAAATGAGAAGTTTACACATCACAGCAATGATTTACTTAATTTTATGTGGAACACTAGGAAAAAAAGTGTTTAAAGTAGGTGAGGAGGGGTTCTTGATGTTGGATTTGCTGAACTCCTGGGAAAATAATTTTTATTATTTGAAACCTAACACAAAGCCACTCCCAAAACCTGAGTGCTGTTACATGTGTGCCCTGCAGCATCTGCTGAGAGACACAAGGGGAAGCTGCCTCCAGGAAACCTCAGAACAGAGCAATGGTGCCCCCAAAATGGGGAGCTGACCCCTGTCAGAAGATAGGACTGTTGAACAGCAACCAGTGGTGAAAAACAGATGGTGTTTGTGTCGAACTTTGTATGTTTACAAATAAATTCCGTTTTGCTTTAGTGTTTTCCAGTGCTGTTCTAACAAAGAGGAGCTCTAAGTCCCTGGCTCACAGCGTGGAGGAATCCCCACATGTGGCTGCATTCAGGTAAAGAAGATTCAGAGCTGTTGCTTCAGTTGTTCACTAAGTGTAGGGCCAGAGCAGTAACAAGTGATTGCCCCTTTCTCTTTCAGAACTCAAAACCTGCACTTTCCCTCACGGTTCAGACAGATTGTGAGGGGATGGACCTCTGGGGTTTTACCCCTCCTTCTCTGTTAAGGCAAGCAGCTCCCATCAACTCTCTGCTTCTGGGGCTTAAGGGAAATCCAAACTAAAAGGCAATGCCTGATTTCCAGATTTAACTCCTGAGCATCCTTTCATATGGAAAATTCCAATCATAAGCTTGAGTTGGTTCGTGCCAGTCCCTGTTCACTGTGGGGCTGGATCAAACCCCACAGCAAGGGTCCTGGAGATGAGGTACCATGGTTGCCATGGCATTTCCCCAGACCAAAGTGATGCCTTGCTCTCAGAATGCCCTAAGCAAAGGCCCCTGCACAGGGCAATGACAAACAGGTTCACTGAGCTCTGTGGAAACACGTGGAGTGGCACAGAGGGGTCCCTGCTAGGAGCTGTGCTGCCCTCGGGTGAAAACTAATCTGTGAGCTATTCCAATGTACAAAACTGCTTCTTGCTTTGTTTTCAGAAATACATGGCTGCTATAAGGTATCAGTTCACACATTTCCAAACTGATTTTGCTTAAGATTTGGTGCAGCACAAGTTAGGTGAAATATTAATGAACCTCAAACTATGCACATCCTGGGAAAGGTCAGACCATGGTTAAAGTGCTACTAGACCCAGCCAGAAATCTGCTGCATGCCTGCTGAAGGAAGAGTTCAAGGCTAGCATTTAAAATGCAAGGTGAAAAGCAGCAGAAATTATCACCTTTCAGTCTGGAACTGAGGCACATTCCTGGTGTTTACATGCTCTGTGACACAGACAGGCATTGAGGGCTTCTTGCAGCAGCATCTGAACACCAAAGTGCCAAGATGAAATACTCCAGCACTCCTTACACTCCCCAGACACCCCGAGTCCTACCTGCACCCCAGAAATCTGGCTTTTATAATCTGCATCACCATGTGAATAAAAGGAGCCCTGAGAAAGTTTAGCAACCTGATTATCTCCAAAGAGTTTTTATGCCACAGAATAATAAAAAAAAACATAACAGCATTTTGTGTGTTCACCTGTGCTGTAAGTGCATGGGAAAAATCCTTGCAACCTGGAATGCAACCCTAAAATCTCCTTAGGGAGACAAAATTAAAAGAAAGATTAGAATGTTACTGTAAAGTTGCTGAAAGAAACACAGATGACCTTCTTGAGATGTATTCCTTCCTCTGAGTCATTTGTACATGTTTGCATCCACAAAGAACCTGTAAAGGAAATTATGCCAAAAGCTGACACTGTTCACCTACAGAGCTGGTGAGTTCTTGTTTATGTTCTCAATCTCTTCCTAAGATTTTTAAAAACTGAAGTGTCAGAGAGGTTAAAACTGTTTTTTAAAGTAGTAAGTTCTTCACAACCTCTCTGGAAATCAAAAGAAAATTGTCACAAGTGTTATGTTTTTTATGTTGAACTCTGAAAAAGAAGTGTAGAAGTGTTTTTTTGCTAAATTTAGGTCTGGCTTATGGGGAGATTTTTCTATTGCTGTATCAGCTGTATCACTTTCAGGGCCACACACAGGGTCAGCACAGCATTAATGACCAGGAGTGCCTCCTGTCAGCATTCCCTGCTTACCTTTCCCTAGGAAGAGCTGCAGCCAAACACTACCCCTTTGATCAGGGTAATTAAACTCACACTAATGGGGAGAAGGGAAAGACAGGGCTGAGGTCTCCAGCTCCAGTGAAGTTTGAGCAGAACCTTTTCCTGTGGCAAACCCCTCTATGGCATCCTCACCCCAAATCCTTTAAACTGTGTGTGCTGAGAGGGGGCCAATGCAGACACTGGAACCTAAACTGAGGCAGGATGAATGCAGAATGACAGAAAATGGGCCATGATCATCACCTTCCTTCGATCTCAGGGAGCTTTGGCAAGGAAACTTCTCATTCCCCTACAGTCAGAGCTGCTCCCTGAGCTGCTTCCCTACCTCCAAGCTGAAATATTGCTGCTGTACCCAGGTCAGGGGTGTGTGCAGGAGGTGTCCCAACCCCAAGAGTGCCCCACTGAGCTCTCAGAGCTTTTCCCCTGCCCTTGCCACCCTTTGGGCTCCAGCTTTCCAGGCCAGGAGCGATTTCCAAATCTCAGCCATTTCCCCTGCAGGGCTCCACTGCCACCCTCTGGGTTCAGAAAGTTTCCTTGGGTGTTTGGAGGGGCTCCTCTGCAGAAGATGCCTCAGGCAGAGCAGTGACAAGTGACTTCTAAAACAGTGCATTTATTCAATGAGCTTAAGCACAGCAGTCCCAGTTGTTGATGCTCCTCATGAAAATATTGATTCTAAGCTCCCTTGTTTAGAATGTTTTGATCCACATTCTGGGCCTATTGATCTACCTTTGATACTTCAATCAAACTGCTGTTTATATCAACTGCAAATTCATCTGATCTCTCCAAAATAATTAGATTAATCACAGGAGGATCTACAAAAGCCCTGCTTTGATTCATTATGTCTTCATGCTCTCCTGGGGAAAACAGGTAAATTTTAAAATGTGAAAAAGACAGTTGTTAGCCTTTTCATTCTGTCATCTTTGAAATATTTTTAGTCCCACTTTTCCTTTTATGATCTCAGGCTTTTACAAGATTGCAGGCTCGCAGTGTGCTTAGTTATGATTTCTTCAGTGGCTGGCATTTTGCAATACATAATGATTTAGCCAATATGAGCAGAACTATCATTACACAATTTATTGTTCCCCAAAGTATTATTTGTTGTAGAGACTATTAAGCCTAGGAGTTACATGTTGCAGAATTTTTATTAGAATTATTTAAACTCCAAGGAAATTAATCCCTCCCTTCACACCTCCTGCTCCAAAATTTCCATTTTGCAAAGCAAAGAAGAAGTATTCAAGCACAAAAGTGGTGGGGGTAGTAGGGACTTTTCCTGAAATCATTAGCACTTTTCTTTGCACAAAAAACAAATGAAGACTCTGGGATTTTATTTTCAAGACCAAATTTTCCTTTAATTTGCACCACAGAAACACCAGTGATGCCAATGGGATTTGTGTGTGGGTTCCTGGGCCCAGCTGAAAAAAAGAATGGTGGCTGCAATGCTGCTGTTCAAAAATGCATCTTTTATTTGATGAATGAATTGATAAAGGGGGAAAAAAAGGTGCTGAATTTTTTTCCATTCTGGAAACAATGACTTTGTACAATAATCCTATTGTTCAATCATCACTACAGCCTCTAGTGGAACCATGCCCAGAAGGATGAAACATTTTGTGCTAAACCTTTTCCAGGAGCCTTCTACATTAATCAATAGTTTTGATTACTCAATCCTGTGATTATTCCATTTTTTGGAACAGACCATTAGGGTTATTAATTACACTGAGACAGCTGTTTATCTTCCAGCAGAACAAAAAGAGCTCATCCTGCCACTGCCAGGGAGCTGCTTGATGCACGGTGACGTGTTGGACTTGACTCAGCTTCTCGCTCCTTCCCTCACCTCTGATGGTGTCACGGGATGAAAGGCTCAGCCCCGGGCTTGGGGAGCCACAGGAGGCTTCCCTGGAGAGGAAAATGCTGCTGAAGGTCACTTCTGGGCACCTACTGCTGTATTGGAGAAGGAGCTGGAGGCGGGGGAGGGGAAACAAGGCTTGTGTGATGTTGAAAGTGAGCTGGGCCAAGGGCACATTGAAAATTGGGGAATGGATGCCCAAGGAGGGGTGGATGTAAAGAGAAGAGAAGGAGGGGAGAGGCAGGGGGGAAAAAATGGAAGGAGGAAAAACATTGTTAATTTGGGCGGGGGTGGGTTTGGTATAATATGCATGCATAATGAGGGGTAATTAATTCTGCCTGCACAGTGAATTTCTGCATCTCAATCAGCAAACAAGGAAATCCTGGAACTGTTCTTCAGCCAGAGGAAAGCAACATCCCAGAGCAGAGTGGGACTGGGATGGACCAAGAGAAATCATTGTCTGTGCAAGACGATGCTGGAGAGCTGACAGGGGGAGCACAAGCGCTGCAAGGACATACTTAAAGGTTCTTCAGGATGAGAACAAAGGAGAGGGGTGGTTTCCTGGCATTTCCTTTCCACGTGAAAGCAGCCCTGTATTTATGAAGACACTCCCCTGAAAGGACTACTTTCTCTTAGCTAGCTAATTATGTAAGGTTCTGGTGATTTTTTTAATTAAGAAAGCAGAGTCGGTTTCCTTTGCTTAGAGCAGGGATCATCATCTGGTTGTGTAAATCAGAACTGCCCAGTGTGGGGGGCGTGGGAGCCCCCAGCTCCCAGCCTGGCAGCTCCCCTGTGCTCAGGGGACATCACAGTCCCTGCAAGGACATCTCCCACCTGGAAATGGCACGGGGAGCTCAGCACAGAACCTTCAGTGCCTCTTCAAGGTGTCCAAGGAGCAGGGATTGGGCACATGTGGCTGGGGAGAAGGAGGAATAATCCCACACCTCAGCCCATTGAGGCACTCTGGGTCACCTGAATGTCACACAATGCAACAGCCTGCTGCTATTACTATGGCAAGCATAAATATTCCACCTTCATCCCTTTGAAAAGAGTTCCTTTTTTCCCTTTTCCAGGGATTAATTTCTTTTTCTCTGTGCCATTCACTGGATCGTGTCCTGCCTTTCTTCTCCAAGTGATTTGGCACCGATGCTTCAACCACTGGTTTCAAAAAGCCAGGCTGTTTCTTTATTCTGAGTCTCTACAGTACACAGCATGACAGAGGCCCTTTACATCCTTCTAAATATTAATAAAAAAAGAACAGTATGGAACTTCACTTGGATTTGGGAAGAGCTGCATTGTACAAGATACTAAAACCAAAGTCGTTTGTTCATTTCTGTCTGAAACAGTTTGAGGTTTTTATGGCTCAAGAAGTGAGGATAAATTCACAGTCTCGTTTTCCAAAATGAGCACAGAAAAATGGAAATCAATTAAGAGAATTTTTGCAGCTTTCTTGGATTCACATCTTTAAGGTTTTAAACCAGCTTTTCCCTGCAATGTCTAAAGTGATAGATTCAAAAATTCACGTTGTACGTAAGTCAGAAGAAATCTCAAGGATATATACTGATTTTTACAGAGAATTGGGGTAAACCACTTTTTCTCTTACTCTACCAAAATGAATCCTAAATATTTCATGGGCTAAAAAATCCCAACAGAGTTGAAAGTAACAGGAATAAGAAAGGCCCTGCCTTAACTCCACTGGGCTCCTTCAGGAGCTGGGAAGAGATGACTTTTCATTTATCTAAAATTTTGAAACAATGGGAAGAGTGTTGAAATTAAAAAGCAAAACTCCAGTGCTCCCAGCCTTGAGATTCACCACACCTTGAACCTGGCCACATCTGCTGGGTACTGAGCACCCAAAGCCCTCCAGACCACAGAATTTTACAGGCCCATTGGGGAAATTACTTCTCCCTGAATAGTTAATGAAGCAGCTCTGCAGAACCCTCTCATTTCACATATGGCAAAGAGAATTGAAACCACCTGCATATTCTGAAGATTCTGTTGTAAAATGCCATCTTTTGATATGCAAATACCAGGCCAGAAATAATATCCCTTCTTCCATGAATGTTCTAGTCCTTAGACTTAAAGAAGAGAAGAATTAAATCAATAAACAACTTCAATCTACTCCGTCTCTCAAGTTTCTTTTAAATCAATATGCAGCTAAAATCTCATAGTTAAATACACCAGGCCCACATATTGCTTCAATTACTGTCATATAACCTCTTTCAACTTGATATCCATTATCTTATCTCCAATGGATAAATACTCACCCTTGGGAAAGGACCTGTGCATGATAAACAAGAAAATTGACTTTTTCTCTTAAAACAGCTGTCACCTAGCACAAGAAGTGGTGATCAAATGATCCAAAATAGCACTTAAGCTGAACAAATTAAGGAAGAAGCATTTTCCCTTTTCTCTTTTTTTTTGATTTTTTTTTTTGGTCCACAGATGTCATGCAACAGGGTCAGATCCTCCTACCTGCTGTTCCTGAAAGAATTAGTTTCTAAAATGCAAGTTTTAACAAATGTCCTTCTCCAGTAATGCCTGACTACCTCAAGAGGGACAAAGTCTGAGACGCCAGACAAAAGGAATCCAGGCAATGTAAATAACATGTTAAAGCCAGTTCAATCTGGATAAACAGTAGATTCGTATTTGGACTTGGCAAGAAAATCAGAGGGAGAGGCCTCTCCGTTTTTCAGGGATCTGGAAAAAGTGAAAAGCCTATGGAAGGATAATAAAACTTTTCTGGCACACCATCTGGAAGTCTCAGCAGTTTCTGCTTTCAGAAAGAATGCATTCTGCTTTTAACTCTGCACAATGCCTCATTGCTGCTTTCATGTGCTCCAGGCCAAGGAGACTTTCTACAAACAGCCCGAAAATCAATAGATGTTATTCTGCCTCAGCCAGGTGTGTGCTCTTTGAAAACAAACTGAGACATCTCAACATCACACAATGGCCCGGCCCACTCAGCCTCCAGGAAGTGAGACTGCAACACAGGCAGGACCTGCAGGCTTTGCAAAGGTTGTGGAGCACTGCAAATGAGTGGAGGAGGAAAAAACAAAGGGAAAAAAGCCCTTCTTATTCTTCTCTCAGGAGACACAACCTTCAATATGACAGCTTTCACCTATGACATCAGCCAGTGTGAGCTTCAATCCAGCTGGGTACTTAACTCATCCTTTACTCTAAGCCTGTGAATAGACTGAATTCCTCCCAATTCTGAATAGAGATTCATACCTATTTAGTTATAAATGCCTGGCCAGATCAAGGACCAAGTCACTCGGATGATGAGGTTTATTGCCAGACAGTATAAAGAACAGGAGCAAAGGTTATGCAGTTTCTTATTCCTTGGCTGGGAAAAGGATGTCAAAGAGAGATGAATGCAGGAAATATTCCTTAAATATAAAGCCCACAAATGGCACTGCCTCCTAACAAACCTTGACCGTGTAGTAACAGCTCTGCACACTGGCTTGTAGCTGGAGAACAGCCAGAAAAGGCTTTGAGAACTTACTCCCTTCTTATGAGAATTAAATCAAGGAGAAGTCTGGATGAGAATAACCCATGTGCCAGAGCCCCAGAATAACCATCTGATCCAGGACAAATGGCACCATCCTCCACGAACCCAGATGCTCCTGCGCTCTGGTTTAAATCTGAAAACAGGTTTTTCACCAGTTCAATTTACATGAAGAGTTCAGAAGGCTTATTTTTCATTCCAGCAGAGAATTAACACAAATGTCAGAAGTTGCCAGGGAACAGACTGTCACCCTCCAACTGCTTCCCTCCCTTCAAATTCTTGGAGGATATTGTACTTCACATATCGCCCTTTAATCCTGTGTTCTGCTGCAGCTTTTTAATATGTACTTGCTCTATCTGTGCAAAATCTCAGAATGCAGACTAGCCTAGCAGACAGAGCTTTGGCTTGGGATTTAGGAGACCTGCGAGCTGTTAAAAGCTGTTACAAAGGCTGCTGTAAGTGACTTCCTCACTCTGCTTCAAGCTCCACATTTTGGCAGCGTAAAATCGACACACTTTGAAATCGGTGGATGGAAAATCGCTCAGACTTTAGAACACAGGAGAAAGCTGAAACACAACCAGAACGTGCTCTTGGTGGAAAGAAGAGATGCAAGCAGCCCATATACAACCCTCAAGAAGACAGTTTGCAGCAACTGCTATGCACGACTTCCACAGGTCATTTCTTAAGGCACAAACCCTCTCCATTTCTAGGGCACACAACCCTCTCCATTTCTAGGGCACACCAACCCTGCAGTGCCCAGCCTTCCCCTGGCTGTCAGGCCACCCCTCGAGCTTGCTTTAGGCCACCCATGGGCAGGAAGTCTCTCACCATGGATCCAGCATGGACTGGAACACTCACCTGAAACCTCTGGGTTTGCATTTCCCTGTGCTGCACCCAGTGCCCAGCCAAGGTGAGCCCAGAGATTTCCATTTGCAAACTCTTGCAGAAAAGGTGGTTCAGTTCTACCAACACCGTGCTTCCCCTGAGACCCCCTAATAGCTAAATAGCCACAGCTGACACTTAAGGACACTGTTCCATTCTGGTCCAGGGAGAATGCCAAAGCAAGCTGGAATCCCTCAGCAGCATTGTAGGAAATGACCTCCAGCTCTGCTCTCTCTTGCAGGGCTGAATGACCAGCACAAGGGGTTTATATCACTGCCCTTGCCTCTGCCAACTGCTCCTGATACAGGGCTCAAGGAGCAACTCACAAAATGCCCACCTGTGCTAGGTAGGCTTCAAGTGTGCTAAAAGGTAACTGCCTTCATAAAACACTGTTTTCAATTCATTATTTACTGAAACTCACATTTCACAGGTGCATCCAAGGTAAAACACCCGACACAGTTTCATGATATTCAGCATATAGACACAGGCAAGTCTAATCCTGCTATATCTGATTCTTTCCAGCCCTCTCTCCCTGTTTCTTCTCCCTTAAATCCCCAGCTGAAGATGGCAACTTTTCCCCACCATAACAGCTAGCAATGATAGGCTGTATCCTGATGGCCTGTGCTGCCAGAACAAGACGTTGCAGTTTGAAATATGAAAATACATCACCAGAAAACAGCCTTTGAAATGGCACAATATATCTGACAGGAGCTTGCAGGCTCTGGATTGTTCATTTATATTCAAAGGAAGCTTGGAGTGAAAGAAAATTCTTCCATCTGGCAGAAGTTAAAGCAATCCACAGCAGGAGTGGGCAGGTGCTGACATCCCCAAAAGACTGTCCCAAGGAGCAGTAACTCTGGGCTTTCTCAGCTGAGCTGCAAAGCTGAGCAGGCCAGACACCCAGCTGCTGATCCCACCTCTGTGAGTGCTCAGAGGAGAAAACAGAGCCACGAGCAGAGCAGGGACACAGAGCCCTTCAGCACTCTCCACTGGAATCCAGATGAATGTTGACAAGAGCAGGAAAAATCTTTTTGAGGAGATGCAGGCTGCTGGTGTCAGTACCAGTGACAATCACATCAGGCTGCCTGCACAGACATGTGGAGAGTTCATCCCCTCCCAGACAAATTCTGTATTTACTTTTTCTCCAAAGCAATCACACTGAAAGAAAAACATGTTGAATGAGTTATACAGCAGGCAACTCCAAAATATCATCTATGTTTTCAAGGACCAAGGAAGAGAAAATAGACAAGATTAGATTTTGAAAGCACTAGATAAGTGCAATGCCTATGAAACCCAGGGTCTTATCCTCCTAGAAAACAAAGTCTGATGGGGTTGCCCTCATGAATTATTTTCATCTGATTCTCACCACAGCCCTGGCTAAAGAAAAGCACAAGTTCATTCATTTTTCTCTTATATCCAGATATTGCACTGGGAAAAGCCCCAGGCCCATGGTGGACTTTTCTATGTAAGCACCAAGATGAAGGAGCTTAGGGAGTCAGACATCCAGTTCCTCTTACAAAAAATGGTTGGTTTTGTCCTGCTGGTCTGCTTTACCCAGTTTGGTAAGGTTCTGGTTTATCATTTTAGGCCTGTTAAAAGTCCATTAATGAGGCAGGAAATTTACTCTCTTTGCATCTCTCAGGATCTGGGCACCCAAGTCCTCTGGGCTCTTTCCCTGCAGGAGGAGCTGATCTGGAGCAGCTTGTTGCCTTGTCACCAGGCAGATCTGTGTGCACCACATGCTTTACACGTTCCATAACTTACATAAAATCCTCTTTCCCCACAACTTTACAGCATAATATGCACGTTTCATAATTGTGCTTGCATGCAGACTGTCATGGGACAACACAAACTGCACAGACTGCACAGCTCACCTGCCAACATGACTCACTCGAAAAATTCCTGTTTCTGCCTCGAGGGATGGCTGATTTTATAAAACAAACCAACAGCCTAAAATCCTGCTCCATAAGGGACTCCACACTGAAACCTGGAATGTACTAACATATGTTTTGTGTGTAAAGTGTGACAGAGCTGTAGTCAGCAGAAACTGAATTCAGAAACAAATACTTTGGGGAACTTTTCCTGATGTGGTTGGAAAAGGATGCTGTCTGCAGAAGGAGCATATTTATTCAGAGGTCAAGAGCACAGCTCAGTGTTCTGCCTCCTAATGCACAGAGAGGGCTTTGCTGGCCAAAGAACAGTTTTTGTCAGTACATCTGATTACAATGTCTTTGCTGGGGACTTTATGATACTCATGACAGGTTTTACAGGATTATAATACTGTTTTCTTTCTATTTCAATGATTCTGGTAGGTGCTAGGTCCATTCAGAGAGGGATGGTTGTTTTGGAAGAATTCAGAAAGCTCTGCCCTTTCAAACACAGCAAACCACTCCATAAATGTCCTTGTGAAAGATGAGGCAATTCTGGAGACTTTTACAAACAGTACAAACAACGTAGTTAATAGTAACCAAAATGGACTTGAACAATTTGATGACTTTCCAGTCTTAAATCCTCAGAGCATTTATAGCTGCATTGTAAGGGGAAGTAATTTAGCCTTTCCAAAGCCCAGCCTGGTTAGTCAGGACCACGATGACAAACTGGTCAGTGAAGCTCAGGCAGTTCCAAGGTACCTGCTATCTGCCTCCAAACACACGTTCTGTGGCATTTGCCAGCTCTGAGGCAAGCAAAGGATGTCAGCTCTGAGGAAGAGCAAATCCAGAATCCCAGCACACCCAACAGATGGGGGCACAATTTGCACAGCAGAGCTGGTGCTGAGCTTTCCCAGGAAACCAAACATTTCACTGCCTTTCTGCACGTCCTGAAGAGCCCCATGGCTGCTACCAGGAGCAGCCTGAGGGAAATGTGATCATCTGACAAATGTATTACACCTTCCAGCAGATCCCAGCAGTAGGGAAGCATTTGCTGAATGTGAAGTTCTCCCTGGGGCTCCTCAGGCCTGACAGCTTCAATGATGTACTTTCAAAAGTTTCACTTTAAATGTTTCAATAAAAAAATGCCATAAATGCCTTCATGGAAGGAAATTACGTATTTAAAATTAAGAAATGAACAAAAATTCCCCAGGCCTGCCTTACAATGGGTCCAAACCCAGCGAATCCCTCAGCTGAGTGCCCAGCCCTGCCACAAACATCCTGCAGTGTGACACTGCACAGAGCCACCCCCATTTGTCTCTGCCCAGGGGACAAACAGCCCTGACACACTTTCTGAAACAGGCAGAACATGAACTCTAAATGCTGCAGCCTCTAAGGCTCAACAGCTGCATTTTAAACTAAAAGAATCTAATGAAGCTCCTTGAGTAGATAAAAGTTTCCTTAGTACAAAGGGAGATGCTCACTCAAGTAAAAGCACAAAGTCTTCCTCAATACATCCTTATGAAGGGAACTACAAATCCATTTTATTTCTCCATGTATTCAGGCTGGATTTCCTTTGATCACAGCCTCTTGCTCCCCCTACACACCTGCATGGATTAGCAGGAAGCACAGACAGTGCAGACTTGGACACTCTTCCTGCTCATCCAAAGGTGTGGGAAGACACAGGAATAACCATTTGATAATGAGAGGAAGAAGATGAGCTTGATTCTTTCTTTTTCCCATACTGTGTGAAAATACTAAAACTAAATCCATAACCTGAAGAATTCTTTGAGGAGAAGGGGATGGGGGAAAAAAAAGAAAAACAGCAATCCAGGTTTGAACAGTGTAAAAATTAGTTCTGGTTCCTTCTAACCAGAAATGGGGCCACAGTGACCAGGTGAAGCGTTGAGATTTTGCATTACTGCACCATTTTACAATTTTCTGTTCAGAAAAAAAAGTAAATTTCTAGATTTTTAAGTACTAGATACTTTTGATATTTTTTCCTTTTGTCCTCCTGAAATGTCTGTCTTTGCATTTTGCCATCTTTTACCTCTTCCACAGCAGGTTTTTTTTCCTTCCCTTCCCTAATTTGGAATTTATGGGCCCTTTACCATTGAAAGAAAGAAGGCTCTTGCTGCTCTCACATGTACTGCTTGTTCCCTGAATATTTAAATAGCCCTGCTCCTTTCATGAGCTATGAAGCACCTACATCAAGGACCAAAGGATCTAAGCAATGACCCTGATATTTAGATCTAAGAAGTTGTTGATAGCCAAGTTCACCCTCAGCACAGCTTCCCTGAATTTGAAAGACTCACACATGGGATAGATTTGGTCCTCTGTGTTGAAGTTGTGGGGCTGATCTAGGGATACCTAACAAGCAAAGACATTTGAGAGAGTTCAGCATCTTTCAGGGTAAGGATTTTTAGATCTGTACCTTTGTTCCCAAAAGAGTTAAATGAATAATGAAATCTCCCTGCAGTGAGAACAGCTGAACTTAATTCAGAGGAAATTTCTCAAAGAACTGCCTTGGTATCTTGCAAATGTGCCTGTCATAAAGGGCTGCTCCTTCCCAGGTATTTGTTTTAGAAATTCCCTGCCTATAGGATTACACAGAGCAGCTCAGGAGAGACTTGTGCTTAAAGCAGGTTTGCATTTTGTAGGTTTAAAAATCATGCTTTTTTATTAATGTAAATGCGAAGCACTTAAAAGACCAAAGTCTATTTAACAAAATGAATTTCAAGGTAATAACTCTTCAGATAAACAAAATACAAACTTCTGAAGATCAGTACAATTTCTCTGAGCAGTTAATTCTTTCTTCTCTACAACAACAACCCTCAATTTAGAGTGCATTTGTAAAATTATCCCCATATCAGATTTGAGGGTTCCATTCTTAGGTTTCAAGTGTTTTGAACAAATTACAAAACAACCTGAATATCTGATTACTCAACCCATACCTCAGGAGAAAATTACATCCTTTGCAATTTAGAAGGGATGAAGTTAAACCCTGGTGTCATTTCTTATAATCACAAAATTGACCTAATAGTGGAATTCTAACATATTTAACTTCGGCAGAAATAACATTTCTTGTCTTTAATATTCAACAGAGTACAGCTAAACCTGTGAGAACAGCAAGAATTACTGAGACCATCCTCAACATTTATGAGATACTTTGATTTTCAACTCTCCAGGAGTTAAAATGGACATTGTTTCAAAAGGCTACTAGCAAAAAGACATTTACAAAAGTGTTGCGTTTTGATTAGACTTTTCAGACCCTAAAAAGGTTACCTAAATATGGGACACTTAATCTTGATGGTTTTGGTAGATTGACTCAACTTCCAAGCAGGAAGGGAGGTGTGGAACTACCAAAGCTGAATTCTCCCAGAGAACCCCTTCCTCTGTCAGTCCCCAGGTTCATTAAAGTTTCACAGTTGATTTCCAAGCTACTGTTTACTTTTGTGTTTTTGTCAGCCAATCCACAGAAGGAAAACAAATTGGATGGACTAGTTCCAAGAAGCCTGCCAATAAAAAATTTAAGCACTACTCTCTAGGAGTAAAGTTTAAACAGAATTTTAAACTAAATCAAAATGTCAGAGTAAAGGACCATCAATGTAACGAGCTCTGCTGCACTGCTCTTTACCTGAGACATTGCAAAAGAACTTTTCCTCCCCGAGTTTGAGGAGCCATAACTCAGATCTGATGCCTTTGTGCTTTTGGCTCTGGGAAACATAAAACCCAGCCCAGCACTGCCCTGCTCCCCACAGGTGCCTCTTCAGCAGAAAACCTGGCAGAGGAGGTGGTTTCTTTAAGAAAATCCCTGTTGAGGCAGGGGAAGCCTCAGATTTCAGTGTGTGTGGAACTTGGCAGTGCCTGGGAAACGTGCTCTCCTCTGGCTGTCAGGAGTGTCTGCAAAACCTGGCAGCTGGGGCCACGAGTCTGATTGTCTGCAGGGAAGGCTTCCCATCACTCCGAATTCTGTACTGCCAATTCTGCTGTGCTGGTCTGGTCCAAGTCCCAGGATAAACATAGCACACAGAAGGAATTTTAGAGGTTTTTTTTTTTCCCCAAGATAATTAACTCCAGTCTGGATGGATCACTTTTATTTTGGAATACAGTTTCTAGAAGGAGAGGTGAACAAGGGAAACAACTTTGCTGCATGGGCAGGGCTTAAAGAGTTTTTTGGTTTTTTTTAAATGGTCCAAGGAACTTCCACATTTCTGCAAAGTGCCAGCTCAATGAAAACCACCAGCAGATAAAACAACTTGGAGAAAGCAGGCTGGGGGAAAAGGTTGTTTTACAAATGGCTGTGAGAGCAAAAGGCAGGGATGTGAGAGCTACAGATCCTTTCTATAAATCACTCCGTGGTGTTCCAGCTGAGTTGAAAAATAAAAAGAAAGCGCTGGGCTTTACAGCACACTCGGCATTGTTTGTTTTGTCTGCCAAGACTATTCCTCTTCCTTCAATGGAGTGCTTGTGGTTTGGCAATGACTTTTTAGCCATTTCTGTCTGTCTCCAACTGAGGCCTCAGACTTGTGTTTCTGAAGTGTCACGTAAGTGGAAGTTTGCACTGCTGTTCTCCAGCTCCGACAAGCATGGGAGTGTCTGTGCCTCACTGTTTATGCCATCTCAGCAAGCACTTAGAGAATGAAAACATCAGCTCTCTCATCCAGGCACAGGGACTCGGAAAGCAGAGCTCAGTTCTGAAAACACAAACACAGGAGCCAAGGCAGACAGCTCAGCAATGCCTGCCCCAAATTGCAGCCATCCCTGGCTGTGCTGTGGGGCAGCTGTGGATCCAGCTGTACCCAGCTGTGGCTCACCAGTGAATCCAGCTGTGGATCCAGCTGTACCCAGCTGTGGATCAGCAGTGGATCCAGCTGTACCCAGTTGTACGCAGCTGTGGACCCAGCTGTGGACCAGCTGTGGATCCAGCTGTGTACCCAGCTGTGGATCCAGCTGTGTACCCAGCTGTGGATCCAACTGTGGATCCAGCTGTGTATCCAGCTGTACCCAGCTGTGTATCCAGCTGTGTATCCAGCTGTACCCAGCTGTGGATCAGCTGCAGATCCAGCTGTGGCTCCAGCTGTGGTGCCAGCTCCCAGGGCAGTGCCTGTGCCCAGCCCAGCCCCTGGTGCCAGCTGTGCCCCCACGCCGCGGGCTCGGTGCGCGCCCTGCGCAGCGTGTCCAGCCCGGTCACAGGGCAGGGCAGCGGGGCAGCCAAGGGCCCTGCAGCGGCTGCTGTGCTCTAAACCCCCCGGCGTGGGTGGCAGGCACCACCTCAGCCCTGCTGCCCCATCCTAGGGCACAACTCTTCCCTACTGGGACAGAAGCAGCCAGGACACTGAGAGGGAAATCCTCACAAGGGTAGGGGCTGGCCTGGCAAGGGAGAGATTATTTTAATATCTTTTTGATGCATATTTCTCTCTGTAATGCAAAAGAAAAAATAAAAATTAAACCATTGTGATTCCAAACTTTCAGTTTTCATGGTCCAAATGGGAACATACAGATACAAACCCTGTCAGTTTTCATACTTAACTTACAGTTATTCCCACTGCTCACACAGAATGAGTGACTCTCAACATGTATTTTATAAGGAATATCAGTAAGGGTCACCAGACAACAGAGCCCAGAATTCCAAAGGTGGTTTGCCAAAATTCTCCTCCTCTACATCCTAGGGCAGGGGAAACAGGAAAAATTTATAAACACTTAAACTATGATAACTGATGCTTCTTTATGTGACTTTTGATAATGCAAGTACAAGTACTTGTTAAAATAAGGTGTATGAGACATCAGGATTCAGAACAACTCTTTGCAAAATTAGAGGAAATTTGCAATGAAATTCGATCATCTGATTTTTCAAAGTTTATTTCGAACCCCATTTTTTCATAGAGAAGTTTTAATCCAACAAAAGGCACGTAACACATGGTTAAGGGAAACTTTTAAGAAAGCACTAGAAGATCAGCTT
Organism: Sitta europaea; assembly: GCA_013400255.1. NCBI lineage: Eukaryota > Metazoa > Chordata > Aves > Passeriformes > Sittidae > Sitta > Sitta europaea. The sequence continues at coordinate 29,388 of VXBS01000187.1, forward strand.
GGATCTCAGATCCTTTTGGTCTTTAACAATTCTTCAAATGAGAAGTAAAATTCTGCTTGTCCTGCTGTGCTCAGGACCAGCTGAGACTGGAGAAGAAGTCATTGCTGTTACTATCTTCATCATGATTCCTAAGAAAGGCATCTAAGGATTCATTTTTGTTTGTGTTTCTATTAAGTACAATTAGTTACATTAAAAAAAACACAAAAAAACCAAACCTCTCTTCTCTGTCATTTTTTAAGCTTTGTGAACCTGCAATACAAAGAGTTTGGTGGTTTCATGGGGATCCCCAGGTAAACACTGTCCCTTTTCAAGTGACCAGCCTGACACAACAGCCTTCAGGCACATTTTAGCTTTAATGGCACTGCTAAGACATGGACAATTTACTTAGTTGCATTTTTGGCTGATATGGGTTCGATTGAGTGAAGTGCTTCAGAAGCACCAGTGAGATGAGGCTCTGGGGCTCTGAGACCAGTGACAGCCAGCTACCAGTGCTGCCCCTGCCTGCCAGGGCTGGCACAGAGCTCTGCTGAGTCCAGGCCTGGCTCCAAAACAATCAGCACATCTGCACACTGGAAATTCCTATCTTTTACATTTTTGGAATTTCATTTCTTAGAGATGTTACTGTGACAGCACAAGTATCTCTGGCAGGTGGAGTTCAGCCCAGAGAGCAGGCTGTGGGGACAGTCTGATGGAAAATGTGAAGCCCTGCCCCTTCCCTCAGTGCCCAGGATGCTGCCCCATCCAGGGAGAGCCTTCCAGCCCCTCCTCCCCAGGGTCATGGGGCAGCTGCAGCAATTGGCCAGCAATCTGTTTCTCAGTTATTTCACACTTTGAGCAAATCATGTCTATGAAATCATTCTTTCTTTCACTCTTTGCTGTTGGTTTTAGGTACTGATTGTATTTTCTGGCTCCAGCACAGGCTCTGGGCTCTGTTCCTGCCTCGTGCACAGGCAGCAGACCAGGCTCTCACCTTCCCGAGGACTTGCACATCACCCTCATGTAGAAATAGGCTCATTAGAGTTTATGAACAAGGCTAGGCAAGGATATTACACCAAAAAACGTTGCTTTTATGCTTTTATGGACGGGAACTTAACTGTTGTTTCTGAAAATAACCTTCTGATTTGTTTTAGTATAGTGGAGTCAGTGCTCATGAATTGTAAGATAAACAAGGATCATGTTTGCATTCCTTTGTAAAAGATATCACCTGATGGACTTCTCAAGTGCCCAGTGGGGATGGAGAGGTGGGAACTTCTCTGTCCAATCTCTGGGCACTGTCCAGAAACTGAGATACGAGGTCAACAATAAACTGGAGAGTTCTCCTCTTCTTCTTTACCTGAACCCCTGTTGTGTGTGTTGCTGTGTGTTTCTGTCTGTGTCACAGTAACACTCAACCCAAGAGTGCTCCAAAGCCTTCAGTTAACTTCTCTCTGAATGTGCATTTCATATTTGAAATATTCACCAATATCTCACTGCTTTAGAGAAACATTCTTTATTTTAGTAGGATTTCCCAACAACCATGTTAGACCTACATACCTTGAGACAGACTCCAATCATAATTAAGGAACCTTTCTAAGATTGGTGGGACCTTGCCAGGGACCAGGCAACACCACGATTCTGCTCATTACAGATTTACTTCAGATTTCTGTGTTTCCAGCTATTAACCTGTTTAGTGTGCAGAGTTCTGTAAAACACTGCTTCTGTTAAAATGAACACCTCTGTTGGCAAGCAGGCAGCTGCTGCTAGAACTGCTCACTTTCCTTTACAGCCTGAAGCACCAGCTCCTTACAAGCCCCTCTAAGGTTCCTGCTGGAGCAGGATTGCTGATGTCAGTGAGCCCAGCCCTAAATACCCAGGGTTAAATCAGCTGCAGGTGGGATGCAGTGAAGTTTGGACCACACTCAACCTCCAATGAGCCAAAGGTTTGGTTCTCTTCTCCTCATTGACGTAAATTTCCTTGTGAAGCCCCCAGAATTTTATCTCACTTCAAATCAACAGAATTCTTCCCAACATTGGGCCTGTGTTAATAGTGTAATGTTTTGCCAGTCCTGGAGTAATTTCAATCTAGAAAATGTTTCCTCAAAACTTGATAATTTAAAGTACAAGCAGATTTTTTTTGAAACCTGATAAAAAAATAGCTCAAAGGCAGGTATCTCTGAAATTAGTTGTTGTGCTTCACTGAGGCTGTCACAAAGCACAAAAAATCTTGTTCTTTTTCCTGTAGTGTACCACACAGTGAATTTCAAAGCAATCTATATTTATTTGCTTGCTCTTTCTCTGTAAGAAAATCAACAAATTATTATAATGCACATTTAATACCTTATTAAATTAGATGTCAACTGCTCTTCGAGTGAGAGGTAAAGATTGAGTTCTATGTAGTCAGAGGCACAGACTCAATCAAGTATTAATGGCTGAATTACTTTCAACAATAAGATACTAAGGCCAAGCAAAATGTCCAAGGTCACTCCACTCCAGATGGCACTAATATATTTACAGGACTGATGCCTCCTGGCATTTTCAATTCCTTATGGTTTTGGAACCAATCAAATTGAGGAGCTGGCAACTGCAACTTGCTCACAAAATTAAATTTAAAGGATTATAACTCCAGTTTCAAACAGTGATTTGACTGTATTGATGTGAAGCCACTGCTCCCAGCTCTTGATTTCCACTGAATGATGACCACAGCATATCATAAATTCAATCAGGGCAAAACAGAGTGGTTATCATAGAGAGGTTTTTTCATGTTCACAGCCACTGAATTAAGCCTCAGCTATCAGAGCCAGCAATCAGGAATATAACAAAAGGACTCCACACCAAATAACTGCTTATGACAAGGGGGCCTGAAGTAGTCTGCATTCCTGCACAGCAGGGAATTTTAAATGACAGGGGTTTCCCCTGGGCACTGATGCTCAAGCAATGAATCACAGGTGTCCCTGTCCCTGGAGCAGTTTGTAAACACAAACTCACTGTTTGCTCCCTGGTTTTTGACTCGTGCCCAGGCAAACCCTTTCTTTTCTCACTGCTGTGCCAGGATCTTAAGGATCCTCTGCCAATCCAACCAAAAGTTGGCTTTGAGCCAGTCAGGGATCCCAGTGCCCAGCTGGACAACCCACCCAAATCCAGCCAGGGGAGCAGCATGCCCACAAAAACCACAATAAAGCAAAGACTTCCAGCTCTCTAAAACAAAACAATGCCCAGAACTGAGTGTTGGAAACCTCATCCCTGAGCTTTGTTACTCAAGCTGAGCAGCACAGCTTGATTTTTATATAGATATGTAATAGTTTGTGTTGACATATATATTTAATTATATGCTACTGTCACATTTTAGGTAGGAAAAATACTGGATTTGACTTATTCCTAGGGTTTCTTAGGCAGAAAATCCTACAGGTTCCTTATCTTTTAGCACTTGGGCTCTGAGGTTTGTGGTCTGGGGTGTTTACACAGGCAAGCAGTGACAGCACAGCTTCAGCAAGCAAAGAGGCAAAGGAAGAACTCTGCTCTGTGCTCTCACATCTGTCCCCACAGAGTCTCCTGCTGACCTCAGCCACGAGTTCTGTGCTCTGGGAAATCCTCAGCCCTTCCACACGCTGAACTTCCCTGGGATCCAAGGCAGCACATTCCTTCCTTGGCCCACTAGCACCTCTCAGAGCATCTACTGCAGCTCCTGGGCTGAAACCACCCAGCTGTCCCAAGAGATTTACCAGCAAACCCAGTAAAATGCAGTTCCAAGCTGCCTCTACTCCCAGGTTACTCTAGATGGGCTTTGTATTAAAGCATGGATATTTAACAGTCTCCTCCTTCCAGTGCCCATGTAACACCCATATATTGTCATATTTCTTCCTTTCACTGTGGCTCTTCCCCCTCTGGCTTGTGCTTCTGACCTTCATCAGTTCCAATTTAATACTTTTATTACTGCATTAACCAAACTGTGCCCAGTGTTGGGTTTCCCTTTAAATTCCTTATCTTGATGAAACTTTTAACTATTGCAGTATGATACTGATGATCCTAATATTCCAACCCTCATAAATAAGTTACTCTTTTTACAAGAGTGTTCTATTTATACTTCTATGTATGTATACCAAAATATAGAGAGAGTTAAAAACAGAAATTACTTTCAAAGTATTTTGTCACATTAACTATACAGTGGCTCCTGGGCATCTCCAGACCAAATTAAAAAAAAAATTGAAAGGGAAAGAAAAGGAAAAAAGAGAAGAAAAAGAGAAAAAAATATCCTTAAAAATACATGTGCTCAAGGTACTGGTGGAATCAGGATTCACAAAATACCTGGATAGAGCTGGTGCAAAGAGAATGGAGCCATCAAGCTCTTTTTATTAGAATGCCTTGGTCAATAAGTGCTCACACTCTGAGGAGAAAAATGCCGGAAATTTTTCAGTTGGAATTTATTTTTGGATGGAAAATGAAGAGAATAATTCCTCAATTATTTAACTGAGGGATAATTCCCACAGTCAGAGAGTGGAGCCCCAGCAGCGCTGCCTGCCCTGCCCCTTTCCCAGGCAGGACCGGGAAAGCAAAGACCGGGAACGGCCCGAAGGGCTCCGGGCATTCCCAAACAAAGGGCTCCGGCTGCCGGGAGCTCCCTGCAGAGGGGCAGCGCCGGCCGGGAGCGCAAACCCGGGCAGGGCTGGGAGTGACCACTGTCCTGAGTGACCACTGTCCTGAGTGACCACTGCCCTGCCATGGAGTGACCACTGCCCGGAGTGACCACTGCCCTGAGTGACCACTGCCCAGNCAGAGTGACCACAGCCCTGGCCACAGGGTGACCACTGCCCTGGCCATGGAGCCATGGAGTGACCACTGCCCTGGCTGTGGGGTGGCCACTGCCCTGGCTGTGGAGTGACCACTGCCATGGCCGTGGGGTGGCCACTGCCCTGGCTGTGGGGTGGCCACTGCCCTGGCCACAGCAAGCCCTTACCCAGCTGCATGGCCAGCAGGACTCTGGTGCACTGTAAATATTTTGCTCTCTGATGCTCCTTCATTGCCTGTGGTGAGAGCAACAGCAACATCAAAGCAGGCAACATCTCTCAGAGCAGAGTTATAAAACAAACAATTTGGAAATGGTTGTGCTCTCGGAGATTAAAACCATCCTGGATGACAAATTAACTCCTCAAAGTGATAAAGTGACATGTTTGCACAGTTTCTTTGTAGTGAAGATCAGGAGGCACAAACCTGACAAGGCTCAGGCATTGGCAGCACTTACATCAGCTTCTGAAATGTCTTGGCCCATTTGTATAAATGGCTGTCACAGAAATCCTCTGTTTCACCATGCAGAAAGCCAAAATTCAACTATCTTCCACTCGAAGACTGCAGCACCCTAATTCCCACTTTCAGTTTGAAAGGGAAATACAAAATAATCAGAATAGCTGCAGCTTATAATGCCTCAAATACAGCACCCGTTTAGGAATTCAAATGCTTTCTTAAGGAGGTGTAACGTTGAGCTTCAGTTTTCCCTGCATTAAAAATAAAAAGCTGCACTGCCCCAGGGTGAGTGGATAGAGGGATTTTACTGAGATTTGAGGGCTCCATCTACCTCACACTGCTGCAGCTGGAATCACTTAGAAGTGCATGGAGCAGACTTAATGCTCTCCAGACACAAAAAGCTGAGGAATAACTGGAAAAGAGGAGGCTGGGAGTGTTTCTTTCCAAACTGGGGTGGGGCAGACATCCAAATAGGGAAATATTCTTGACCAACTTGATGAATGATGGCACATCTCTGTTCAGAACTGTAGAGATGTCCAGGTCAGTTCTGGGAGATCCTTCCAAAGCTTTTGAAGCATGAAAGGTCTGTGGACCCTTCCCACCCCAGCACCTGAGCAGTCACACCCAGAAAATCTCAGAGCCACAACTTACATTGGCAGGGGAAGTGTTTGTGTCCATGTGCCCAAAATTAAACAATGTGGTTCAGAGCCAGGGATGAAGGTCAGGAAAAACTCCAAATAATGTATATTAAAACAAGCAATAAATATGGAGAGATTGCTGAGCCTTTGACTAGAACAGAGAAAATGGCAGCAAAGTGTTCCTGTAAAATATTCCCTCAGTGCTGCTCCTTGGCCTTGCAGGTGCTTTTGGAGTCTCTTGTCCTTCCTACTCAAATGTAAGAAAACAACTGAGAGGAGACCTGGAAAACTTGGAATTACAGGAGCAAATCTGCATCTCCTCTGCAGCACATTTCCCATCTTCCCCAGCACCTGGCAGTGATTGTCTCCCCTGTGAGCATCACCCTTGATGCTTCACCTTTGCTGCACAGCTTATGGAGAATTCAAGTGTGGGAGCTTAATCATTAACAACTGCAGCTTCTAATTCTCCATCCTTCCCAGCTTTCCCAAGGGACTGACATCTACTGTACCCCAAATTGTACAGTTTGCATTTTGTTCAGTGCAGTTTCATTAAATATTGTAGCTAAAAGTACAGCCAGGGCTGCAGACTCCAGAGTAAGGGCTCCAAAACTCTCATCAGGGAATGCCTTGCATAGAGATATTAAACCTCACAGTCCCTCCACACTGTGAGAGCAGAAATTAGCAGAAATTAATTGTAGGTATGTCTGCCTGGTAGGGTTTGAAGGCACTTTCCAGCAGTTCCCAACATCTCTGCATCTCATCCTGTGTTGTAAAAACCAGCAAGAGACATTTAGGCTCTGCCAGTTGTTGTTTTCCAGGCCTTGCTCTGATTCTGGATCACTGGCCAGGCAGCTGCAAGCAGATCCTGGCCACTCTGCCCTGTCCCAACCCCAAAATACAGATCCTGGCCACTCTGCCTTATCCCAACCCCAAAATACAGATCCTGGCCACTCTGCCCTATCCAACCCCAAAATACAGATCCTGGCCACTCTGCCTTATCCCAAAATACCAGACCTGGCCCCTCTGCTTTATCCCAAAATACAGATCCTGGCCACTCTGCCCTGTCCCAGCCCCAAAATACAGAACCTGGCCACTCTGCTTTATCCCAAAATACAGATCCTGGCCACTCTGCCCTGTCCCAGCCCCACTGAACAGACTGATGGCTGCCCATGGCACAGTTGGGATGAAATCCATTGTGAATCAGGTTATGTTGGGATTGGAATGCAGGCAGGCAATCACTGCCAGCCATCCCTGAAGAGCCCCAAATTAACCCCTGCATCACTGTGCATTGGTGACAGCTACTATTCATAGGGGAAAAAAAGATTTGAAGCTACTTCATGCACTTAAAGCTCAGCCTGTAATGTGTTTTGTCCTGTTACCTTTAAGTGAGTGAGCCAGAAAAAAATAAGTTAATATGATGTGATACTTCTCAATACACTGACAACACTGTAAAACAAAATAAAGCTTGTTCCAAAGACTTCAACATTGTTGATTTTTTTTTCTTTTAAAGAAGGATCTAAAGGAGCAAATTCACACATTGGTGATGAAACTTTCAGCATTCAGATATGCAAGAGACAAATGCTTTGCCATGAGACATGAATAGCCATATGGAATTGTTAAGCCTTCAGGAGGCTTTTTTTAGATGATGACATAATACTAATAGTTATTTGTACATGTACAGGTATACATAATCATACATACAAGCAAAAAATTAAATTATAGAAATATGTGATTTTTTGAGATGATGCTACCAAATTGATTTGAGAATTAATTCCCAGAATTCAGTTGGTATTGTGACTCAGTGAGTGTCTTTGAGTAAGGTAACCTTTAAGTTTAAAAATACATTACATCTCCACCTACACCACCACGTGACTCACACAGGGAACACAGGAGAAACTCATTGTAAGAGGTCAGAGTTTGTTTCTGCCTCAGAGGATTTGCCCAGAGCTGAGACCCTGTATCCCACAGAAAACCTCTGTTCCTGCAAACCACAAAGCTGCTTTCTTTACCAGTCACTAAACTCAGTTCCTTACTTTGAAATTAATAACTCTACATCCTTCAGCTTCCAAGTGGCTCTGTGTGTGAATAGCTGATATCCTTGGTGTCCATTCCCTGGCAAGGGACAACCAGTTATTAAAGCACTTACAAATGCTCCATCTCCCAGCTTTGTTTTGAGGCCATAAAAAGCTGTACAACAATGACAGCAGTTAGGATTCTTAATAACCAGGGTTTGCATGAATGCTTATTTTTCCTTAAGATAACAAGGAGGAAATAATAGACTATTATCTTAATTGTAAAAATACAATAGAACAATCTCTCTCTAGGGTTGGGGTCTGTGGGGTTGGACTATTTTCTTTCTTACTGATGACTGTAGGACTCAGAATAATCTGCTTTATTCAGAGTTATAGAAATTATTTAAAACACCTCTCTAGCCAGAATATCTGCCCTTCACCCTCCCTGCAAACATTCCCTTGCAGGTGAAAGTTGCACTCCAGTGCCCTTCCCAGTGAGTGTCCAGGGACACCCACAGACTGCAGGGCTCTGTGCAGCCTCTGGCCCCAAACCCTTCAGCAGCACAAGGGAAGAGATGGGCTCTTCCCAAGGCACCTGGAGAACTGCTCTGGGTGCAGCTGGGAGAGAGAAATTGAGAAATCAGCTTGAGAAAGAGGCTCAGGATTTACAGCATCATTTTGGCTTTCCTATAGATCCCTCCACTGCTGCGGGTTCAGCTCATCCTTTGTCCCAATTTATCCATGAAAAATTAAAGTTTAAACAGGACAATTTTTGGCTGTGGAGGAGCCACAGTTCCCTTCTTTTAACCTCCCCTCACACAATTCTCACTCTGTGTCTGGAAGGCAGAATGGTTCTGTGTGCAGTTTTAGGAAGAGGAGCTGCAGTGGTTTCCAGAGCTCTCTTTGCACACTGGGATGGATAAGCTGGAATAAATGATGCATTTTTAGTGGGTTATTGAAACTCTTTTACTGTGTATTTTAACTGTTGGCTCTATGTACCAGTGATCCAACAGCCAAGCTTTCCCAAAATGCTCCTGGGATGCATTTCAGCTTTATTTTTATAGCAGCCTCTAGGTTAAAGCACCTTGGGGTGCCACAATATTAAATGAAATAAAATGTCAAAGCATATAAAGTATGTTCAAAGTGCCATCTAAGACAGAACATCAGACCACTGTCTAATTCCAAAAAGCTGCCAGTTATTCATTATATCTTAACAATAAGGGTAATGAATTCCTCTGATAAAAGCATGAATTTAATATGACTGGGAGTCAGCAGAGGTCATCTAACTTGTGTTTTCAAGGGTCTTTCTGAGTGCAAAGGAGTGGGTGTCAGTGAAGAGCACAGAAACAGCAATCAGTGGCCTTGAGAGAGTTCATGAGAAGCTACAGGAGCAGTCCTCAGGAACCCTTTTGCTCCCCACAGCAAAAACTATTCCAGTTTCAAACCTACCTAGGCAAGCTGAATCAGCAAACCCTACTGATTGCACAGCTCTTGGATAAGAACAATCTTGTTCATGTCGTTTGGAGAACTCCTTTCAGCACAGTGTTATCCTGTGCCTGTGCTGTCCCAGGGCTGGGTTTCTGCTGCTGCCTTCCCCTGCTCACCTGAAGGAGATTCCTGTGCCTCACACGTTCAGCTGGAAGGAAACAACCAACCAAAAAAAGCACACACACTGTTATTGCTGCTCCTGTCAGGCTGAGCACGTTCACAACATGATTCTTCCCAGAGTTAGCTGACTTTTCTCCAGAAGTGACAAAGTAGGCATCCACAGAAAAGATCCTGACTATATATATATATGTGTGTATATATATATTACTGCTGGAAATAATCTGCAGTGTAATCCATACTGTTAAACCCAGCAGGAGTTCTGGCTTCTAAGACATTTTGATCTGAATCCAGTGAATTAACAGAGCCCATAATCAGCTTTGTGCCTGGCATCAGTTTAAGCTGTCCACGTGTGATCTCTTTGTGCTTTGCTGAGCAGGGTGCCAGGCAGGGCTTCCCTCCACCAGACAGTGCTGGGAACACCTGCAGGGAGAGCTCTGCACCACAGCCCATCCCCTCCTCGTGCCTGCAATCCCCAGGCAATCACGTTTGAAAAATTAGGGGTCGCTTCCAGCACTAGAAATGCCTTTTTCCACCGAGACTGACATTAATAAAAACTGACATTTTATTTTGTGGACAACTCATCACTTGTGTTCAGCTGAAGGTGTGCAGGAAAAGATGAATAACAAAGCTTCCCAGCTGGATTATTTTGGATGTTTGCTATGCTTCCTGAGTGGAAACTCCAGGGGACCTGCAAACACTCAACCATAAATGATGAGTAACCTATTAATAAATTGACCCCAGCCATAGAGAATTTCAAGTGCACAGAACACAAGCTGCAAAAATGCTCCCCACAGCACCTGCACCTGCAGGAGCCATGGCTCCTCACACCACACATCCCTCCAGGTGCCTGAGCTCCTCAACACAAACTTCAGCTGCAGGGTCATGATGGGAGCCTGTGAGTCACCTGTCACAGGAAGGGAATTATAATGAAATTCTCCCTAATGTCAAGCACTCTAGATTTTGTCATACTCTAATGGAAAGATGTTTTAAGGTGAATGCTGTTCTCTCAGGTTTGTTATCAGCCCCTCTGTGTGCTCTCAATCCCTGCACACATCAGCTGCACTCATGTCATGGATCTGACACAACTGACTCTGGGCTGGACCATAAAGTTCACCAGGTTTTGTGGTTTATGCAGTCAATAAACTGTAGTGGGTACAGAAACCTAATAATATAGAGAGAAAAAAATAAAGGAAATTATGTAAAGAGACCTTTCTCAGTGTGATCAAATCTATGAACTCGCCTACATTCACAGCCAAGCAAGAGAAAAGTGTTAATGTGCCCAGGAACACCCAGATCCTCCCAAAACAACTGAAATTTAAAAACTCCTTAAAAGGCAGCAGCACACACCACACATGGGCCTAAAAGATATTTTTAGGCTCTTGAAAAAGTCAAGTCTAAGTCTACAGGGAAAGGTTTCCTCACCAATATTCAAATCTCTGATAGATTCTCCCTGCTTTCCACAACACATGGAAGATGCCACTGGACTGGCAGATGGGCATGTCAGAAAAGGAACACTGCAAAGGGAATAACTACTGGTGCTGGACATCATCAACAATGTTTTAGAACCACAGGACCCAAAGCAAGTCCTTTCTGCAATTAAAAATTGGTATAAAACTTTTGATTTAAAGTAACAACTAAAGCAATGGGTTTTAGAGGGGGACTTGTTTTAAACAACATTCTGAGAAACTATACCCAGGCTCTTGTTATTGCAGCATTATGGATTCCAATTCCTCTGCTGCTCCCAGTGTAAATCCCCAGCTGGTTTTATGATGCTGCCCATGGTCCCAGCTCAGCTCTGGTGGGGCAGGGGCTGTGTGGATCCCTTCAAGCAAATAAAATCCCAATATTGAATGTCAGGTCATCACTGTTCATTGTACATGCTGCTGAATTACACCAGAATTTCATTCCCAACCAGAAAAGAATTACAAATCCTAAGGTTGCCATGCAGCAGAACTTATGAGAATAAATGTCTTTAGCATAAGCCCCACTTAATATATGCTATTATATCTCATGTATAAGGCATAATGTTATTAGGTACTGGAGATCTGTGCTGTCAGCTCTCTCAGACACATGCACAAAACAGATCTAAAAGTATTAATCAGCAGAAATGATGAAATGGCTCACATTCCTCTTGCACACATATAGCAGGAGCCAAAGCAGCCCTTTGGTGCACTTTTAAACTCATTTTAATCCCAAACTCTATCCTCTTCACAATATCAGCACAGTGGAAAGCTGCAGTACAAAAGTCCAGCTTTGTGTCACTCCTTCAGAGCAAAACATGGGAAATTAATACAGATAATACTTCAGTGTCAAAGACTTTTGGGGTTTAGTTTACTTTTGCAGGTGCTGTCAGCAAAACAGACAATAATATAGTATTTAGGCTTCACTAGGACTAAAAGTGACAACAAACTCTACAGCAATTACCTGCTGCACTCACTTTCTAACCACTTGCACTCTCCTCCATACTCTAATTTAGAACTGCTATAAAGCCTGTCAGGTTTGATGGGAAATGCCATGAAGCTGCAATATCAGCAGCTTACATCATGAAATGGGAAGCAGTTCCACTGAGAACCCCTTTTCCTGTCAGCCTGGGTTCTTTCTCTCTTCCATTTCAGAGCTTTTCCCTTTCCTCTTTGTTTTCACTTCCCAAGCAAAGCAGGAGAGAATTTGGGAATGGTGCTTTCTTAAAGACATATGTACATATATACACACACATATATTCCTTTTTCTGAGAATTAACAGATTTTCAGACATAACCTTTCCTTGCTCTGCTCATGGAAGATCATCACACACCCAAATCGTGCCCCCCACTTTATTTACTGCAATATCCACGAGGGCAAAAAGGCACTGCAAAAGTGAAACTGCTCCCAGGAATTGAGCAGTGCCACAGTAATTCTCTGGATTCCCAAGAAGCTCTTGCACCAGCAGATATGCACATGCCACCACTGTATACACAAATTACCCATGCAAATGGGCTGTGATTATTTCCATGCACAATTATCCCAGCTGCACCTGCAAGCACAACATTTGCATAGAGGAATTAAGTTGGTGTGTGGGTGTTGTTTGTTTGGGTTCTGACACATTGTCTGTGTCTCTGTAATTTCCAGTGGAGCCCCACATCTTGATTGATCCTGGTGCTGGCAGTGGAGCAGTGCCACGTGTTCCCTGCCTGTTCACTCCCCAGGAGCCTTCTCAGCAGAGGAAACTGGAAGAACAAGAGAGATGCTGGGTGAGAGTGGCCACAGCCAGCACTTGGAGGGGCAAACAACATTTCAAACGTGGGTGAAATGGAGCATGTGTGGGAAATGTCCAGGAACACATCAAATGTCTCTGGTTCTCACACCCACCCAGCCCTGCCCTACTGCAGGGAGCCCCTTCTGCTCCTTTCACACCTCTCTCATACAACTTTTCATTAAAAATACCTTTATTTTTCACAAACTATTAATCTTTGCACATCTCTCCATTATTACAATTAGATATGCAATATTAGAGCATGGATTTGCTCTGATTATTTGTCAATTAATTCTAAGAGCCTACATATAGTGCTAAAGTAAATAATTTGGACCCTCTTTGTAGAAATAACCAACTCAAACATTGTTTGCAAGAGAAATACTGATTTGTTGCAATCAGACTCATTAGTCATTAGTGTAGTCATTAGTTTATTATGAGTTTATTTCATACTTGCAATGTTGCTCATGGAATTGAACAAAACCCCCATAGTACAATAAACAGATTGTAAAACATTGCATCAGAGCCTGGGTCTTCAGTTCATTAAATACAAAAATTTAGTCCCATTAGCTCCCTCCTTGAAGATGCTCTCTCTTTTCCATTAACCATGTTTAGCAGCAGTTTGCTCCAGCTGACCTTAATTTAATACATTTTCACAGAAGGATTGCTTCAGGGTTCAAACATTTCTGTTGCTAACCACTGCACACGTTCTAGCACTTGGCACTGAGGTTCTTACATCTTTCAGAGAACATTTGCTGTGCAACACCACCAAGGGAGTTATCATTTTTTAAAACATATAAGATAATTGATTTGTAATTATCAACTGGGAGAAATACCACCGCTGTTGTTTGCTAACCTAATTGTAAAATTTATTGTTCCTTTCAAGTCTTAATGTATTGCCTCCAGTGATCACCACTTAGGCACCAACAGGCTGCAGTAAGTGGGGAGGCAGCAGGAAGCCAGGGATGGAATTACCACTTCTAGCAGGGGAAACAAGGATCTTTTCTGACTGCTCCAACACTCAGGAGATTGCCAGGGGATTCCCCCCCCAGGATCAGAGCATTGCAAGAGACACACTGAGAGCACCCAAACTCACACTGAGAGCATCCAAAAACACACTGAGAGCACCCAAAAACACACTGAGAGCACCCAAACTCATACTGAGAGCACCCAGAGACACACTGAGAGCACCCAAAAACACACTGAGAGCACCCAAAAACACACTGAGAGCACCCAGAGACACTGAGAGCACCCAGAGACACTGAGAGCACCCAGACACACACTGAGAGCACCCAAAAAGACACTGATAGCACCCAGACACACTGAGAGCACCCAGAGACACTGAGAGCACCCAAAAACACACTGAGAGCACCCAGAGACACTGAGAGCACCCAGAGACACTGAGAGCACCCAGAGACACTCTGGGACCCCTCCTGCAGGAGGTTCCCTCCTGATCCCCTGTTCAGCACCTCCCCTGTCTATTCTGGGGTTCATGGGCTCTTCTTCCAAGCTGCCCCTGCCTTCTCTGGTGTGTTCTGCTCAGAGCTCTGTGGTTCCCAATCCCAGCTCCTCCAGGAGCCCTGGGCTCCTCACAGCTGAAGCCCTCAGCATCAGCAGCTCAGCCAAGCCTGTCTGTCCCTGGGGGAGCACAGAGAGAGGGGAAAGCAGCAGTGAGCTGTCCCAGGAGTGGCACAGAGCCCACCCTGAGCTCTCTAAACTCAGATTCCTGGCCGTGCTCCCGTGGGCTGTGCAGCAGTCCCGAGGGCATGGCTCATGTCCTGGCTGCTCAGGCAAAATGTGTCATCAAAAGTACAAAAATGTCCACTCTGTTTGTAGCTTCTAGGGTTTTTTCTCTGTATCTCCATTCTCTGCCCTTCCAGCCTCCACGTTTTATGTCAGCTCACATGTTTAATGGCCTCTTCTTTCTATTTTAGCTTCCTGGGAGGGCTGTGTGAAGAGAGGTCTCCCAGAGGATCGATTATGAGATTTTGATTCATTTTTTTAGCCTTTTAAGAAGACTTGAGCTAGAAGTCTTAGGCAAAATAAACTGTTTGAACTTGATCATGATTAAAAATTGGAGAAAAATGGAAGCTCTAGGGTTGAGTGCCCAGAACTGCTTTTCTCTGTATGTGTGTGTCTGTCTGTCTGTGACTGTGTGTTTGTGTGTGTCTCTGTGTGTTCAGTATGAATTATTTTGGCACAGATATGGCAGGTTTCAGGCCATTTTCACAAAGCATTTTTTCAATCCTAAGTTCCACCAGTCTGGATTCATCCCCAAAGACAACTTCCTTATATTTGCACAGATTATCAATTTAGTATTTTATGAGGACAGTTTTGTTTAAAAATCAAGTCCTCACAACTTCCTAAAATAAATACAGCTACACGATTTATAGACACTAGACCTTTATTAAACATGTATAAACTAGATTCTTGTTAGGAAATTAAAATTTAAGAAAAGCTAAATTAAATTCATAAATTATTCTGATCGGGCAATTTGATATTAATAGTTATTTTGTTGATATAAATGGTTTCCTGGTCACTCTGGGGCTGCCATCACTTACTCTGTGTTCCCTCTGTGTCACCACTACCTGACTAAACCATGGGCACAGCACTAAACTCCAGGGATGGAGTGAGTGTAAAATTGTCCTTGCTCTGCCTTCCTGAGCCCAGAGGAGGCTGGGGCTGCCCCAGGGGCAGTTCACAGCAGGTGGGGAAGGTCACCCCAGCCATATCCCCATGGGCTGTGGCCTTTTATTGTTATTAGTGCCCAGAAAACACCCTCGATGCTCAACTGCCAGACAGCAGCCCCAAGCTGAGCACAGAGCCAAAAAGCAGCAACATCAGCACCACCTGGCAGGAGCTTTTGTTGCCACCAACACTGAGAGGTCTGGAGCTTTGGGGAGCAGGTTCCTCCAGCTGAGCCCGTGGTGAGCATCCCCCAGCTCCAGCAGTGCCCTGGGCTGCTCTGCAGAGGGGCTGCCAAGCTCTGGGGCAGCACAGCTGGCTGGAGGGTGAGCAGCACAGCTGGCTGGAGAGTGAGCAGCACAGCTGGCTGGAGGGTGAGCAGCACAGCTGGATGGAGGGTGAGCAGCACCAGCTGCAAGGGCACAGAAACCCCAGCACTGCCATCAGCTGCTGGGACCTTATGGGGACAAAAGGGGAGTTGGTCATGAGCAATTTATGTCCTCACTGTGCTGCCAGCACCGTGAGGGGCTTTGAACTCAAGTGTGGGCTCAAGCTGAGCTGCCCCACAAGGGTTTCATCACCACAGAGGGGATGGCTCTGAGGGTGAAACGTCCCTGTGTGGCAATGTTTCACACCACCATCACCCCTGGGCATTAACAATCCTCAGGAACCACGGTGCTGGGTTCCCACCAGGTTTTCCAAAAATCCCCCAGGCAGGACCCAGCACTCCCAACCCTCTGCCACCCTCCCCAGGAGGACCAGGACACGCTGGCCTTGATGAAGAACAATGAGCAGCCAGGTTTCAATGGAAAGGGGAATCCCATAGCACCTCACCCCTCTGGCCAAGGCTGGTTTTCTCTCCCTGTTCTGAGCAGTGACCACACAGAGCTGTGGTGCCCCAGGAGCTCAGGGGGAGCTTCCCCCAGCCTGGTACCCTGCAATGAGAGGGTCCCCCAGGCAAGGGAAAATACAGATTCCAATGATTTCTGCAATGGAAAAAGAGAACAGTTTCTTCATTTGTATGTAGCAGAAACAAAGAGGCCTCACACAGAGATGTATGCAGAGATATTCTGAAAATACCAGTACACCTACACATCTACTGGGAAGTGATGCCTCTTCTGCTTGTTGACCTTAGCACTTGGGCTTTTTCCTGAAATTGTGCTTTAAAGGCAAGTTCTTGGCTGAGCAAACCAAGCAGATGTTGGACTTGATTTTACCCTCTTTTTTTTTTTTTTTTTTTAATTCTAAGAACAACCAAAACCTGCTTGCAATAAGGCATTTAATGTACTTATCTGTAAAGGGCAAAATACACATACAGGCTCTTTTTTTTTCACACTATCCCCTACTTAGATAATGACAATGTATAACACTACAATTAAAGCAGGTTCTGTTAAGTTTTGAGTTTTGTCCCTGACATTCCCCTGTTTGGGGAGCAACACAGTCCAGTCTCTACAGGCTGCTTGAAAATTGCATAACAAGCAGAGCATTCTCTTTATCCACACATATAGTTTTAAATATGATTCCACCAAGCCATTAATGTCTGCATGACAAACTGGCAACTTTAGCTGCTGCCATTAATCCCACATCTAACAGCAATTCCAGCCCCCACTCGGTACCACTTGGTGCTCTAAGTAATGATGCAGTTCAAAAGCAGACTCTGATGGCTTAACCTGCACTGACCCACACATCCATAAAAACTCTGGCTGCTGCATTGCACTGCTTGGCTGGTGCATCATAGCTACAAAGCAAAACACTTCAAAATGTCTCTGTCAGTCCTCAGGGGACTGAAAGAACACTTGAGAATTGTTCCCACAGGTTCCTCACAGCCATACGAATGAATACCATCACAATCTGAACAGCCTTTGCAGCAACAATTTGAAAATATTCTCTTAATAGATGTGTTTTACACAGGCCCTTTTATTCAGTCTCCTCTGTCCACTGAAAATAAACCTCACACAAATCTACAAACTTACATTTGTGCTGCCCTGCAGAACCTCCAGGTTGGTCTTGCAAAAGAGTTTATCTGCAGATAGGACAAACTAGAAAATGCCTGGTAAAGACAACTAACAAATTATCAGTTAGAAACTCCAGATTTGAAAGGCAGCCCTTCTGTTTGCTCTCTCAGGTCCCAGAACTTCTCACCAGCAAGACACTGGAAAGACACCTGCATGTGGTGCAGAGGAGCACTAAAAATTAACCTTAGCATCTTCCTCATGGTGCCAGACAGGGACAGACAAGTTTCCTGCTGGGGAAAACCACGAGGCTGAGAGCCACAGAACACCCACACAGCCTCAGAAAGGACCTCAGACACAGCTCCAGGAAAGCTTTATGTAATGGGGAAATGGCACTCAGAGCTCCCGAGGGCCCCTCTGCTCCTGCAGGCACCCATGTTCAGAGTGCAGTTGTGCAGCACAAACCAGAGACCACTTCAGACATTTTCAGGCTTGTGTTCCCCAGACCAGAGAGCTGAAGAGCTCAGCAGCCTCTCCATCACCTTTTGGGGAGCTGCATTTGAGCTGTTCAGACCCACAGAGCACTCAACAGCTGAGAGCCAGGTCTGCTCCTGCCGTGAGCTCTTGGTCTTCCTTGATTCCACTGGCTCAAGAGAAGGAGCTGAGTCCAGATCCATCAGCTCTGTGCCTCCCAGAACAGCGTGTCTGTACATGCAAAACATGTTTAGATTGTACAGGCTCTATGTTCTCTGTTCCTGGCATTCTCAAGTGGCAAAGTCTGGGTGATCACCAAGGGAGCACAGCCCAGTGAAACACAAACTGTCCCTGCATTCCCAGCCCCACTCCACCATCTCTGACCAGGACAGAGCCAACAGCAGCCCCAAGAGCCCAGGGCTTGTTCTTTGCATGGACAGGAGCAGTTCCTGCTCTGGGTAACCCCCTCTGCCCTGCACTGGACCTTCACACGTGAATGCTCAGCTGAACACATGCAAAAATATTCTAGGAAGGCTTTCAAGAGAAAGCTCTTATTAAAGATCCTAAACTGCACAGAGTATGGAACAATAACACTGTCTGCTTGAAAATGTCATATCTTTGTCTGAACAGCCCAAAACCTTATGTGTTCTGAATAAAGATAGAGATGTAATTGCTTTTCTTGTTACGACTCACTTGTGCATCATAGATTTTTTAATATCCTGCAGAACACATGTATTGTGGGAAGGAAGCAGGTGACAGCAGTAAACATATGTAATGTTATTTTTTTTTATGATAGATATGAGTGAGGATGTCTAAATGATGCCTTAGGTTTTTAATAATCAACTATGGAGTCTTAGGGGGGAAAGTGTGCATTTTGCCAAGAGCAAAACCATTAGAACTTTAACTCCAGCCATTGTGGGGAATTTCATTCAGCTAATTGTAGCCATTAAGTGACAGGTTATGCAATGAAATTACTTCAGCCTCATCTACACTCAAAAACACGTTGCTATCAGCAAAGTAGCTTTTTCTGAGAGTGAATGGGGGTGAGAAATACTCTGTGTTGTTGAAAGTCTGATGGGCTTCGTGTGAGAGCAGCTGAGCTGATGCTTCGTGGTTTTGGAAAAAACCTCGGTGGAGATGCAGCAGAGTTCTGAGAGAACTGCAGCTGCAACACCTTTGTGTTCATAGACAAATTGATGGAAGGCACATAAGCAAAGTTAGCTAAATAATTCCTAAAATTCTGGTGAAGATTTAAAGACACATCACTGTACCTGGGCATTTCAGGGCCTGAAGTAATAACAAACTGCAGGAAGAACTAAAAAATTACATTGTTATAGCACTGAGGCTCTTACTGCACAGACTTTCTGGAGATCATTTCTGAAAGCCCAGTTCAGCTTCCTGCACATTCTCACATTCTCTAAATCCCAAAAGCCCTCACTGTGGTCACCTGCCCTTGCCAAGCCCCACACCCCGGGGTCTGTAAGAGGGAAGGGTTCCCAGGTGAAGCCTCCAGAGGGAAACCAGAAGCCTGGGCTGAAACCTCAGACATGCATGGAAATGCCTGGGATTTCCTTGGCTCTGCTCAGATTATGCTCACCAGATTCAATTGGGCCAGCAGGCATCCCAGAAAAATGTGGAAATTCTCTGACCCACCTGAAAAAAGTTTCCACACAGAAGTCACCAAAGTGCCCTTCCCTGGTAGAGCAAAGGAGCCAAAACCAGAGGGGGAGCTGACAGCTCAGACCTGGAGCAGCCACCAGACCCTCCCCAAAACCTTCCAGCCTCACCCCAAAGATTCCCATGCCCAGCACATGCACACAGCACTGTCTGAAGGAAAACAGAAACCCCTTGTGTTTCCTGAAGCAATGAAATGATCCAAGTCTTCTAGGAAAAGCATACGAGCATATTAAGCTCTTGTTAATTTAATTAAAACAGCTAATCAGTGTTTTGCATTTGTAAATTATGACCTCAAAATTTCTCATTATTAAACTAGAAAACCAGAAGGAAGAGCCACACCTGTATTGCCAGGGTTTAGCAAGTTTGCCCCGAGGCTGTGCCAGGCCAGGGAGTGGGATCAACCCATTAATTTATGTGATGATGCTTCTGGCTGTTGGAATTTCCCTCAGCTGCAAATAAATTCTAATGAAAAAGAAAGCTGAAGCAAATTCTTCTGAAACCCCCAAAGCTCTAGGCTGTTACAAATGAAAAGCAGTCCTGATGAATTCAGAGTATGATTCAATTCTAACCACATCCAGAGTGCATGAAACAAAGTGGCATTAAGATATAGTCCTGGGACAGTGTGAATTCTGCCACATCCATGGAAAGCCAGGAGCACCACTCTGGGATGCAGGTCTGAGCACAGAACCCCCAAAGGGTTTTCTACAGAATGACTCAAGTGAGGACAAACCAAATTATTTTGTTCCTCCAGTGCTGGTTTTCAATTATGTGAGGTCATTTTATATAGATTGTATTTTGTGCTCCTAAATCCTTATCAAAGCATCTCACTGCAGCGATCCCATCACAACCCTGATGGGAGGTGAATCCTGGGGGTTTCCCTTGCTCAGACATGTGGCACTCACCCCTCTGCTCCATTCCCAGCTTTCCAAGTCAAACCAGAGGCACCCAAGGCTCTGGAAGATTCTGTAGGCAACATTCAACTTTTTCAACTGTACAGTAATCCAAATAAAATCCAATGAAGTCCCTAACACTTCAGATGAAGTCCACTGAAAATCCCTGATAAATGATTTCCTTTTTTCTTGTCTCAGACCTTGTGGAGCCTTCACTCCTTTAATGTTCTCACCCATTCAAACCCCCCACTTCAGCTGCAGGGTCAGCCCTGTCTGCAGCTTTGGGGTTCCCTCCTGCAAACCAACCTGCTGAGCTCAGCCTGCTCCTGAGAGCACCAGCACCTACACCCACCTGAGCCCACCCTGTCCCTCCTGCAGCTCCACCCTGCCTCCAGAAAAAATCATCCCAGGCAGTGTTCAGGCAGTGCCAGGTACACAACCACAAAATCCTTCCCCAGCTCCATTAATTTTCAGCTCCCCAGAGTCACGAGTCTCCCTGTGCTTTGCAGTCTGCAGGGCAGTTTCCTTTCACAGATGTTCCATAATCTTGTGCCATTTTCTTTTCACATTTATAATATTCTAGGCCTCTACAGCAGGTGTGGAAATTTTAAGAATTAAATATGCATGTCCAGCTAAGAACAGTAGAACAGTAAATATTTAATTTCATTTGTGTTTTTGGAAAATTACAGTTTTAAAATGTTTTTCTTCTCAAAATGAAGATTCTTTTGACATGTATTGAGGACAGTGTTTCTTGGCCAGAGCAAAGGCACACAATTGGGCAAATGCTTACATCACTTGTGATAAAAAAGCTGCCTTTGCAGATAAACAAGACTTTGCAGCTCCTGTTGTCTTGCTGCTGAATTTCACCAAAAATTCTGGTCTTTGTATCCCCCATTCTACCTCACCAACCTTCACAGATGGAATTTAAAATCACAAAAAGGGAAAACAGGTGGGGGGAGATGGGGAAGGACAGGCACAAGACAAACAATCTTTAAATCATGGGACCCACATTTAAAAAAAAGCAAATTCAAACCCCATTCTTTGCAATCAGACTGGCACAAAGGAACAGTGGTTTAATGTCATTCTCAAAAATAAAGACAAAATCTTGAAATTTAACACAATTTAATATAAGCCTGCCAAACATCTTAAGAAAATCTAGTTGAGAAATTTGGTTTAAGTGCTAAAAACTTCCTCAGCAATGCTAGAGGGAACTACAATCATTGTAGTTTAATTCCCTTGAATTTCAGAAAACTAATAATGGTTCTAAATAATTAGAAACTCTTATTACATTAAAATGCATGATACATACTGATTAGATTATATTAAAATGAAAAGATTAATTTGAATTATTTACACAAAAAAAAAAACCTCAAAGTGAGACAAATCTATGGACCATAAAGACAAAGAAAAGAATTCATGAGACAGTAACAGCTCATTGCATAAGTAATTTTCATAAATATTAGTGATGTCTGAATTGCACCAAATAAAGAATCTCTAAAAAAACCCCAAAACATATGTACATATGTACTTACTGACATAAAGTCATTTTAATGCCTTGGCTATCTTGGTTCAAAACTAATTCTAAACTAGTAGATGCAAGCCAATGGTTTTTCATTAAATACAAAATATTCAGTATATTACAAATCATCCAAGGCTATAATGTGAAATGCTTTTGTGACAGCAGCTTTATTTAATATTCATTGTCAGGTTCTCAGAGGATAGACTGAGAACTAATAAATTCAGAATATATTAGTATTATAACACACTACACAATTTATATTTAGTGTTTTATACAAGCCATAACACTCAGTAGAAGGCAGGTACACCAAATACAAAAGATTAGATATACAAAATATATTAGGATATTAAACTAGAAATTAAAATATTCCTTCTGTATCCCCAGTTTAGACCTGCACAGGCAAAGAGGTAAACTCTGTTTGTTGAACAGGTAAACTCAGGGCAACATTTCTGCTTTTTTGGTGTCTCTTGCCCTTCTCTTGTTGAGGCAAAGTGCCATGGTGGCTCTGAGGTAAAGGCCATCACAAGCTCCAGACAATTTGGTTCCCAGCCCAAGGAATGCACAGACCTGGAAGGAAACTGCCCACTCCCCTCTGCAGGTGTCTTCTGTGTGTTTTTAGATCACTTTGAACCTGTAATTGTTAATTTGTGCTCTGCAGGGTGGATGTTGTCTGCAGTCCATAATTCAGAGCTGAAGAGCCCATCGGACCAAAGGTGACTAAAGAGCATAAATGCATTTTGAGCAAGAATTCCTGGCTGTTCCCTGCCTGTGTGTGAGGTCAGACCCAGCCCAGGGCACCCATGGGCTGGCTCTAAGGTGGCAAAAAGGGTCCCTGCACCTGCCAGTCCTCCCTGTGACACCCCTGGCTCCTGCTGGCTTCGGGAAGGGATCTGGAGCTGCTCCCTGAAGAGTGAGGGTGGAGATGAGAGCTGGATCTGCTGGATCTGCTGGATCTGCTGGATCTGCTGGATCTGCTCCCCAGCGTGGGCAGCAGGGGAGGGGGATTGTGCCCCTCAGGTGAGACCCCACCTGCAGAGCTGCCCCAGCCCTGGACCTGCACAACAAGGACCTGGAGCTGCTGGAGAGAGGCCAGAGGAGGGACCAGGATGATCCCAGGGATGGAGCAGCTCTGCTGGGAGGAAAGGCTGGCACAGCTGGGATTGTTCAGCCTGGAGAGCAGAAGCTTTGGGGTGACCTCACTGTGGCCTTGCAGTGCCTGAAGGAGCTGCAGGGGAGATGGAGAGAGACAATTGGCAAGGGATGGAGGGACAGGACCCAGGGAATGGCTCCCACTGCCAGAGGGCAGGGCTGGGTGGGATATTGGACAGGAATTGTTCCCTGGAGGGTGGGCAGCCCTGGCACAGGGTGCCCAGAGCAGCTGTGGCTGCCCCTGGATCCCTGGCAGTGTCCCAGGCCAGGCTGGACACTGGGGCTGGAGCAGCCTGGGACAGTGGGAGGGGTCCCTGCCAGGGGAGGGGTGGGATGAGATGATGTATAAAGCCCCTTCCAATGCAAAGCTTTCCACGATTCTATTGTAATAAATGTTTCAATATTCATGTTTTTATAAAGATGATAAAAGCACAGTGGAATGATATATTACAAAAATCCACTGAGGCTGGTGTAATCCTTGCACAGGGGTTGGGTAATTAGTTCATTCATTTACTTGCACCTACACAAGAATCCGTTCTAAATTAACATCTCAAGAGGGCATCTCCCTGAAATTTCTCAAGCCATCACTGGTAATGGCCACTGATAGCTAGAGTAACTCAATTCAGGTAAAACCACTCTGCATATCTCTTTTCCCCATAAAATGCTTTTCACATGTATCAGCTCCTGGGTAAGGTATTGTTTGTTGCAAGCAGAATTCCTCCGGTAAAACCACTCTGTATCCCGTAAGGTGTTTTCCACATGTATTAGCTTTTTGAGGTGTTGTTTGTCTCAAGATGATCTTATCCGAGCTGGAGGCAGCATTCCTCCAACGCTAGACAGAAAACACTGAACTGCAAAGTTGTCCCAGACATGTTCAATTCTCCAATCATAAGACTACATGAATATTCGAAAGAAAGACAAAGAGACAAAGAACACCTCGCCGAGCATGAAAAACTATAAAAACCACCCCGGCAGAGACGATTTGGTGAACAGGGGAGGTTCTGTGTGGCAGGGCTGGAATCTTGGTTCACCCAGCATCGACCCTGGGCTGTATCTTTGATTGTGGCTATCAGAGACCCAATTTTGGTCTCGAAATAAAAACCCATTTTCATTTTTATTAATTCGGCTTTATCATTTTGTTATCTATAGCACTATGATAATCCAACAAAAAACGTCAGTAAGCTCAGACACAAATATAACAGAAGTCTGGCTCCAGCAGCCCTAGTACTTACAAAAACATGTATTAAACGGCAGTGGCAAGCTATTTTATTCTTTAACACAAATTATGTTATATTTATCTAAAAAGTAAGCAGCGAGCCTGAATTCATTTACACTTGTGAAATACTCAGACATCTGTATCAACTTGATGCACAAACAAAGGATCAGTAGCAAGTCATAGATAAATTTCTATTATCCTTGTAGGAACATAATGTATGTTTAATTAAGTAATATTAATAATTATCACAATATATTTAATGTCTTTGGCACTCCTGGAAACTACTTAGGTTAAAAACAAAAAAACAAACAAAAAATCCCAATGAAACGACAGCAAAAAACAAACAAAAAACTCTTCCACCCCCACCAAAAAAGTCATTCTTGTCCCCTGCAAAATAAAAATTTCTTTGTAACTGTGACAGAAGACTTAGATCTTGTAGAACTGATAGCATTTTATTCAAGTCAGGGGCCATCTCTTTTTTTCCTCAATTTTCCACATAACTGACATCAAGCTGACTTATTTCCCTTGGGGTGCAGATGGCTGGGACTGCTGACAATAAAATGTGGAGCAAATGGCTGGGAAGAAAACAGTCGGGCTGGGTTTTGTACCAAATGCATCAGGAAAAGGTCCAGAGAAGGGAGATGAGATCATCCTCGACATGCAGCAGTTCATCCCCCAGCTCCTGAGACAAGGCTGTGGTGTGAGGTATGAGATGGTGATGCTGGGCTGGGTCTGAAAGGCTTGTTCTGACAGAAGGGTTTGCAGAGTGAAAGGCCAGGGCAGCTCCAGTGCCCTGGGGGCACAGACAGTGCCAGAGGGTCCCACCCGAGGGAATGCTGCCCCCAAACCCGGGCTGGGCAGAGCAAAGCAGAGCCAGCCTGGCATTTGGGCAGGCCATGGCTCAGTGACATGGCATTCTTTAGAACTGACACATTCCCACTTTTAACAAACACTGGAGCACAGGACAGAAGGGGACATCTGCTGCCTCAAGGAAGGCTGGCTCCTGCCCACAAAGGGGGCTCAAAGTCAGCTGCAGAAGCACTTGCTGACCACTTGAGCAGCCTGGAAAATGTCCCTGCCACTTGTCCTCCTCTGCTGATTGCTCACTCAGCTCACACGCTTTGCTTTCTCTATCCCTTAGTGCAGCATGCTCAGCAAGAGCAACGTTAGCCTCAAAAAGAGGGGATTAAATCAGAATTTCCATGTAAGCACTGCATTTCAAGAGGAGCCAGGCCATTCCCCAGAGCAGACAGTGTCATTACAGAAAAGCTTGGATAGTTTTTCAACTTCAGGCCGAGTTTTCCTATGACAGACCTGAGGCTGAGAGCCTCTTCCACTGCACAAAATATATGGAATTGGCCATAAGTCTTTAAAGCCCTGATGTATTCCAGTCCATTAGTTTTTACAGTTCAATTTATGTTGTATTACGAGGAGATGTGCTGAACTGCCTGAAAGTACAGATTTGCCAAACTATCCAAAAATAATCTGGAAAGCAAGAAAGTCAGGATACCAGCCAAATCATAAGCAGCATGGCCATTTTGCTACCAGTTCAGCTGGTAATAAATTTTTTAAAGCACTGTTAAATGTATCTAGATAAATTTGACTTTAAATCACACTTTCTGCTGTACATTTAAAGAGCTATCGATTCAAAATGAATCACAGACAACTGGTACAGGTTCATGTGCTGAGAACAGCGGCAACACAGACATCTCCCTGTCCTTCAGCACACCATTAACCGAGCTCCTACATTGCCATACAGCAATTAAAACGATCACACAGCTTCTGGGTGAGCTCTGCAAGATGGAAGAGGGAGCTGGCAGAGGCAGAAGTCTCAAGGAAGTAGAGCTGGTGAGAGGAGATGCAGTATAATTACCATCACAATGCATCTTCCCACCTACAGGAGCCAAGCACTGTTAAATTAAGCTTATCTTCTGCGAGTCAAACACATGTTGGGACTTTGTATTTGCTTACTCTCAAATTTACATGACAATTGAAGTATTACCCAAACGCAGAGTCATCCTAGAAGCAGCAGAGAGCCTGTCTGATTGCTTCCATGTGGAACTCTGGCATTGAAGGTGTGAATTATTTCTGCTTCTCTTCTGTGCACCATCTGATAGAGAATCGGAGGCTCCGGGGCCATCACTGTGCTGCTTTTCACTTCATGCATATTCACTTCCCTGACTGACATCTGACAGCTCTCCCCCGACTTCCCAAGCGCACAGCACTCCCAAATCCCTGTGGAAAACAGGGCAAACTAAAAGCAGTACCAGGAGCATTTGACAGCTGCTGGGCTGGCTACCAAAGCCTTCTACAGGGTTTCCCACAGCCAGGCTGTGACACGGGCCAGCAAAACCCGGCTGAGAGCAGCTTCGTGCTGGGGGAGCACGGCAAATCAACAGCACAGAACCCAGACAGAGGTGTGCTTGGAAACGTGCTCTGGAAGGATAAACTGACTGGAAAACAACAGATTGCTATTTGAAGATGATTGTATATTAAATACCTCCTCTTGGCCAGTATTATTTATGCCATTTTTTAAGTAGTTTTAGCAATCTTGTGGCCGTGAGATGCTCAAATTCATTCAAATTTAGGCTCTTCAGGTCAAGGAAATGGACTTTTAACAAGTGGCAAATTAAAATGTCAAGAGCAATCATACAGATACTTGTTTACAAGACCATAATTGTTTTGTTTTACAGGTCCCAGGTTTGTCTTTCTCAATAATTGCAGCATTAACATTTTCACCATAAAAGAAACGTACCACATAACATCAACAAGTTTTTGAGATCTCGACTTTAATAGCAAAATTCTTCAGCGAGGACAGAGTCTTTGACAATTCCCGAGTCTTTCACGCTCAGTTATAACAGAGCAAAACTCTGTAAGCCAGGTGATAGGCATCTGCATTTTTAACCGGTGCACCGGATTGTGCCTCTCAGAGGAAGGCGGGGGTCACCTTCCAATCCCGCTGTGTGCAGCTGCCACCTTTCCTGGGCTCTTTAACGGGGTGAAAAGCCTTTCCTGAACTTACTCAGGAAGTTTTACTCGTTTTCCATGCAAAAATACGAAGTACCGTAAGTACAAATCGCAGCCCACAAGCACAAGATGAGCAGAGATTTGAGAGAGCTGCAGAAAACGCGGCCGGCGCCATGTCCTGTTCCATGTCTCCATGTCCCGTATCCACATCTCCGTGTCCTGTTCCATGTCTCCGTGTCCTGATCCACATCTCCATGTCCTGTTCCATGTCTCCATGTCCCATTCCACATCTCCATGTCCTGATCCACAACTCCGTGTCCCGTTCCATGTCTCCGTGTCCCATTCCGTGTCCCCGTGTCCCATTCCGTGTCTCCGGTACTCACAGCCCGCCTGGGCTGCCCTGGGTTCTGTAGAGAACGTTTTGCCCTTTGCTGAGGGTTCGAAGTGGCCTCCTCCTCCCTCTCCCACCACATGGGTGGAGGAGAGTAAGGAATTTGTCGATGGACTTCATCTGAAGTTTATTTGGATCAAAGGAAAGAATTCCATCTGGGTTACACACGGTTCTGGATCCAGATCCTCATGTGCCCTTTGATTTCTGGACTAGGAATGATAAATACCCTGCTTTAGTGAGCATAAGTGTGTGAATGGGGAACGCTGACACAACACAAGCTTTATGCTACAGGAAGAAAGGAACTGCTCTGCTCTGTATCAGCTCACATTACAACGTTAACTCAAGGGACACCACAGCATCCCTTCAGTGGGAGGGCTTCCAGGAGTTAAACAGTTAACAGCCTTTACAGACAGATTTGGTTTCCAATCCATTCTAGGCAGAGATAAAAGCACTAAAATGCCCTGTTTCAATGGGGACTTTGCCTTGTGTCATTCGTGCTTATAGGAAATGATTATAGCCCTATTTTAGGGGAGGTAAATCAAAGCAATTCGCTTTGCACTTGGTTGGATTGGAGGAAATGTTTATGGCACTATCTTAAAAACATACAAGTGAGCCTGAAACTTTCATTAGAATCTCACTACAGGGTAATCCAGCCCTGGAAACAATCTGTTTGCTTTCGAATTGACAGATGAAGAGGCCCCCCAACACTTCACTGCTGCTGCTTGTCTTGGTAGGGGCGAGGAGCTGTGCTGGAGGTGGAAAACACTCAGTTGCAGCTTCTGTCCCTCCCTGCTGCTTGAATAATGCTCAACATTCCCTCACAGAAGGCTGGTTCATATTGCTGTTTTCTCTATTTCAAATCTATAGATACAAATCCTAAAAAGGATGAGGCAGCCACTGAGACAACACGGAGGGGCACATTAAATAGTTTTGTTTAACTGAAGCCCATATTTTTGCCTGTATTCTGTTTTTTCAGGAAATAAAATACAAAATAAAAATGTGGCTTTTGATGAACAGATTCTATTTCTTATTCTATGAATTTTTTAAAGCTTACTGTACACTGGTGCTTTGTATTTTACAGTGCCCTGCCTAAGCAATCCATGAGCAGGAGTTCTGACTATTCCAGTTAACAGCTGTAACAGTGACTAGGAATACACTTAGGAACTTCAGCTCTCAAATCATACTTTCACAGATCTCTATGTTTCACTCAGAGATTTTAAAACATCAGAATAATTACTAAGTTTTACAACATGTCTAATTAGTTCTGGAGGAAGGAAAAGTTGAGACAGGGGGTCAAACAAGGAAAGTAAAATTCAAGTCTCAAAGCCCTTGCATGAGTCACACAATCACAAATACATTGTGGGGTGTTTAAAAGAATTACATTTAGTCCTGTCAAAAACAATTCAGGCACTCACACAGAATAAGCCACGAAACATCCTCTATGTCAGTTCTTTCTTAAAGCCTCTTTAATTTGCAGGTCAGTCACACAATAAACTCCAGTGGCTGCCTTCATACCCAACAAGCCAGTGTGAGAGCAGATCAGGATTTATTTTTTCACCAAACCTGTGATTATGTTCTAATTCCAGGTACTAACATTCATTTCAGATTTAGCTGCCAAAAGCAGGTCCTGACCAGGCATTTAACACTCTCAGAGAATCCCAAGAGTGCATTATTGGGTTTGGGAGTTGCCATTGACTTCATTTCAACCGAACTGGTGCCACAGTCCCTAAGGAGAAGGGCAAAGGAAGGCAGCTCTCACATTTTGCCCAGGTGAGGAGATGAAGAGCTGGACAAAAAGCTGATGGTGCAAAGGGGCTGAGGGCCCCACCTGCCTCTGAGGTCAGTGGGAGCTGAGACTCCCAACACTTGGCAAGATGGAGCCCAAAAACCTTACCAAGCCAAGATATCAGGGGGAAAAAAAACCAGTTCCATCCCTCAGATTTATTGAGGAATTGCATTGTCTTATTTAAACAGTGAGGAAGCTCGGGGAGGCTGAGTTTCTGCTGCTACAATGCCTGCTGAGGACGATGGAATGACATCAATTAAGAAGAAACTTGGCAGGACGTAATCTGTTAATTTTATGCCATTTACATCCATTCTCTCAGCAATGCCAACTGTCAGCACTTGAACTGTTTAAGTTCTCCTCTTCTCCTTCTGTCTCTGCTCACAGGATTGCAGAAGCTTCAGCAGTAGAAGGAAGCCCTGTAGCCATTGTCTCTCCAGAGTTCCCCACACCAGAAAATGTCCCTGGATCCCTGCTGTTACCTCTCAGGAGCACCCAGCTACCCCCAGAGCATCTGTCATTGTTACTGGGCTTGTACTCTGGCTTTCCTCTGCTCCACACACTTCCCTCTGCCCTCTCAGAGTCAGGAGAGCTGCTGAAACCCTTGCTGAAAACAGCTTTGTACCCAGACAAAAGAGCGCATCATTTCAATGAGTTTGATTAAGGAGATCGGTACAGCATCATTTGGCTTCATTTGCATTTTTTATCTGTTTCCTGCTGTTTTGAGAAAACCTGCTTCAGGTGTACTTGGAGATAGAACTAAATTACAATCCTAAATACCATAAAAATCTGGAAAAGGTTTCTGTGACAGCCATTGCATGCCTAGTGCTAGAATAACATCCCATATCAATCTGCAAATCATCACTGGCATCCACCAGCTTGAAAAAACATCCCATGGGGTCATTGCCCACCCTCCCCTGGTGCCCATCCTGCAAAGGGCTGCTCCCACTCCAGGCACACAGCCAGGACCATCAGCCCTGACAGAATAGGCCAGAGTTTCCACTGCTATAAACCCAGATTTAAAAAGGATAAAACCACACTTTCACTATTCTCACAGCTCAGTATTTCTGCCTGTAACAGCTAAAAGATAAACTAGAGATACAAGTGCACGTGGGTTTAAAAACACCACAAAAATAAGTTTGTATTTCTTCCTTACCGTTCCTGTTCCTCAGGACAGTTCAAAGTTTATTTCTTCTTGGGTATTTCTAGTTCCTCACTTTAGTTCTTTCCTGTTTTCTAGCTTTTCCTTTCTATCTCTATATAATTTCTCTGGTTTCCTTTTCCCCATTCCATAAGGTCCTTCTCTTTTCCTTTGTCCTGCTCTTCCTAATTTTTTCTTCACAATCTCCTTAACTAATTGTCTCCCCTCCTTGCTGCACCCACATATTCTCAATTGTTCCTCCTTGTCCTTCATGGCCACAAATAAAAAACACCAGAAATGTAAAAAGGGCGCCAGACATTCTCAAACCATTCATGCAAACATCACATTTCTCATTTTCTCTCCAAACCTCTCACTGTTTTCTTCTTTCTCTTCCTCAGCTAGGAAGTAACTTTTTTTCCTCTTACTATAAATACTTTAATCCATTCAGATCAATTAATTTGCACCAGCCCAAAGCTCTTAAACTATTCAGATGTGGGGATAGGTAAGGTGGGTTTTGGAGGGGAAGGTTTGCTACTGTGCCACTCACTGTCTGGATTCTATTAAGGCTTCACACAGTCTCACAGACAGACACACAGAATAAAGTGTAGGAAACCTGTTTCAGAGTTTGCTCTTTCCAGGGAGGTGGCTCAGTCTAAATGCAGTTCATGGTAGATAAAAGGCAAATATACAACTGAGTCCTTTTGTAGCCACTGAGCCCTGCTGATGCCATTGAAGTAAACAGGTATTTTTACTGCTGAGTCAATTTACTGTTGAGTCTTCACTTAAGCCAGACACTGAAATACTGGCTGGAAACTGTCCAGTTGCTCAAAGACAGGTTTAATTGAATTCTTGTTCTTCTAATGTGAGAGATAAAATGGGTGCTACTGGCCATAGAGGATAGAAAGACTAAAATAGCCTCCTCTGGGGCTCAGAATATTTGGAAGGCTCTGGTGGACATTGAAATGTAGCTGCCTGTAATTTGCCCTTCTCATTAGGGACTGCAGCACCAATTCTGGTGAAGTGAAGCCAGGGGCAACTTCCAAATCCAATAATCACAACCTTGTGATTCTCTTAGAATATTAAACACCAGATCAAGACCTACTTTCAGCAGTTCTCACAATGAGTGCTACACTGAAAGAAGAGATTCAGGGATTTATATTAGAGAAGATTTTGTGTTGACCTTGTATCAAAAAGTTCCCCTGTATGAAAGAGGGTTTAATAGCTTGCATTGAAAAAAAAAAAAAAGGTAAAAATATCCCAGGCTCAGTTTTAAAATATTCAATATTGACAGTACTTTTGCTTACACATGAGACTCCTGTTACAGTGAATTGTGAGCCCAGGCCAAGAAAGGCAGGGGCTGTGGCCACTGGAGCCCTGGGCTGTGGCCACTGGAGCCCTGGGCTGCACAACCACTGCTGGAGCCTCCCCAGCAGCAAGCACAGCCGCAGCAAGGCAGGAGCAGAGGGAAAGGAGAGAATTGAGAAAGAAAAAAAGAAAATAACTTCTTGGGTCTGCTGGGTGGCTGGGTCAGAAGCTGTCCCAGGAGCAGAGAGGAGCCTGTCACTGTCACTACTGTCCCCATGGCTGCTCCCCTGCTCCAGCACACCCACACTCCCTCAGCCCTGGAGCTCATTTGTGCCAAAGAAAGAAGTGCCTCACAGAGATATTTTTTTTCTTTTTTTTTTTTTTTTTTTTTTTTTTTTTTTTTTTTTTTTTTTTTTTTTTTTTTTTTTTTTTTTTTTTTTTTTTTTTTTTTTTTTTTTTTTTTTTTTTTTTTTTTTTTTTTTTTTTTTTTTTTTTTTTTTTTTTTTTTTTTTTTTTTTTTTTTTTTTTTTTTTTTTTTTTTTTTTTTTTTTTTTTTTTTTTTTTTTTTTTTTTTTTTTTTTTTTTTTTTTTTTTTTTTTTTTTTTTTTTTTTTTTTTTTTTTTTTTTTTTTTTTTTTTTTTTTTTTTTTTTTTTTTTTTTTTTTTTTTTTTTTTTTTTTTTTTTTTTTTTTTTTTTTTTTTTTTTTTTTTTTTTTTTTTTTTTTTTTTTTTTTTTTTTTTTTTTTTTTTTTTTTTTTTTTTTTTTTTTTTTTTTTTTTTTTTTTTTTTTTTTTTTTTTTTTTTTTTTTTTTTTTTTTTTTTTTTTTTTTTTTTTTTTTTTTTTTTTTTTTTTTTTTTTTTTTTTTTTTTTTTTTTTTTTTTTTTTTTTTTTTTTTTTTTTTTTTTTTTTTTTTTTTTTTTTTTTGTTCATTTGCTGCTCAGAAAAATTGAGACACATTCCAGGCTTGTTTTACTGTTCCTGCAATGACAAATTACACGTTAACGTCTGCAAGGCTACATTTTGTACAGTTCTGTTTCACACAGACAACCTGCTTGAAAAGCTGTCAAAATGCATCAATAACTTCCCATTATCCCCCCTGCAGGAAGTACCAAGGTACTCGGAGAAGTCGGCATCTTAATATACAATGACTTTCAGGTGAGTTAAGGGAAAAAAAAAGTGGCTATTAAGACACCATATTTATAGCATAAACCCTTAAGGATTCAGCAGAAAGCTCCAGCACAAAGCAGAATTTAACCTGCAGCTTTTAGCACATCGCTTAAAAATTCATCTAGCTCAATTTCACTAACTAACCAACTTTTATCATCAATTCTGGCAAATTCAGTTCCCCCAAACATGAGAACTCCAATCTGGGCACATCCTGACTTGTATTTAAGGGAGCATCTCAAAGAAGGATTTACTTTTGGAGTCAATAAAACCATTGTATTAATCCAATTTCACAGATGCAGACAATTAATTACTGCAGGGAAAAATGCTTTTCCAGTGTAATGGTGAACTAAATAAGCCTCAATCCCAATTGCCCATGATCAAAAATGTTTAGCCCTAGTAGCTAATCAGCAATATTTATTTGCCACATCACAAGAGCATATCATGAGGTGGCTAAAATTCATTAGATGGGCTTTTTTAAAGTCAAAGTCAGCAAGCATCAGAGTAGTCTCCATATTTTCATGACTTTGACCACAAAAAAATGGTCATGTGAAGCTGTCAATGGACTGTAAACATTTCTTAATGACTGTTCCATAAATATCCTGATTGTGCCTGGAGAAGTGGAAGACCCCTGAACTTCAGTGCACTCATGGATTAACTCATGTGCTTTGCAGCACTACCACCACCTCCACTGGGGGATTTCCCAAACACAAAATGCAATAATTTCTGGAAAGAATGTATAAAGTACAAATCAGTGTGTTTTGTCATGATTAAGCCTTCCAGATTTTACTGTCAAGGTGTTTTCCATCAGTCCCTCCAAAATGCATTTGCACTCCTCCATGCTGAGCTTGTGCTCCCTCAGAAAGTAAAGAAATGGCACCACTCAGAATGGTCTGTTCAGGTAAATTTGTAAGTTCATCATAGAAGTCTCCTGTTACTGCAGATTGGTAGCAGTGGAACAATGAACCTCCATGGAAGTTCTCTTGTCTAAAGCAAACTGATTCTAGGGGGTTTTAAGAGTTTCCTAATCAGTGTAACTGAAGACTCTAAAGTGCAGCAAGGAATTTTCTCTTTTTTCTTATGCCCTATTATAGGAATGTTTTAAACAATTATTTCTATTTTCCCCCAATTTATCCCTGTGATATAGAATCAAAATTCTCAATTACAGTCTGAAAAAAAAAAAGAAAGAAAAGAAACGGAAGATACTGATGCTGGTTTTACCATTTGCATACGGAAGAGTAAGTCACAAAACCCAGTGAAAATATTCTGTTTTGCACTACAGACCATTTCAGATTTCCTGCCAGGACCCAGTGTCTCTGTTCAGATTACCTGTTTAATAGTCTGCTGGGAATACATCACTCTGATATCCAGACAGGAAGAACTGCCTTTCAGCAGGCTTAAATACCAGATAATCATTTCTCTGCTGTGCTGCCCGTGTGCACACTGTGGCACAGGGGCTCACCAGTGCTTGCAGCCATTAATTGTCTGATGCAGACTTTAGAGAGCTCTCTACTGAGAGAAGAACAAGTTTAATCCTTTTTTAGGGCAGGGGGGAGATGGCACATTAGCAACCTTGTGAAGAAGCCTGGAACATCTCTTTGTGAGGCAGAATATCTCAGAGCTACAGCAAGGGCTCACTTTGGTTCTTGTGTAAAAGCTAACAGTCATCAGTAAAACTGAACTCAGTAGAGTTTGGTAAATGTATGACTCTGCAAGATTTCATTACCAACAAAAATTCCAGGCCCCTCAGCTGAGGAATCATGCCTGGCAATTCACAGATATATTTAGAGGAAGTTTGCTGCTCCCATTTTTCATGCCAAATGTAGTTTGTCTCTCACCAAGCAGCAGCTGAGCTGCCCATCCAAGATCTCTCCCCAGGCAGGTCTTTCATTATGCAGAGCATTCCTCTGAGACACAGTGCTCCTTGTAAGCCTGAAAGAAACTAATGTTGAAGAGATTATATTATGGGCTGAGTTTTGATGCTACTTCAGATGAGCTGATAACCCTGAAAGAACATATTTGCTGGATTAATTTCCTGTAGTGTTTGTGGGCTACCCTTGACTGCAATATTCCTGGCTGTGATACACCTGGACATGACATTATCACCACGAGCTGCCTGTGGGACCCCAGACCTCCCTGCCCCTCTGTGTGTGACTGGGAATGCAAAAACCTCTGCTCTTACTTCGATGCATCTTCTAACAAACATTTAAAAAGTAGAAATTCAGCATTACCTAGAGATACATCATGCTGTCTTCTTCTATTTAACTGAGCAAAAGACTCCTTCCATTGCAAGGACTTAAGCCAGGAAAGCATCATTCTCCATTAAATCTGAAGTCCTGGGTTATATAGTCACTGTGTGACCTTGCAAACAGACATTTTGCACTTGCCAATCACATCCCAAAGTTTTGTCCCTGTGATGAATGGCACAGTTGATTCACAACCCGAGCCAGCTCATTAAACCAGCCCAAAGCTAAACATTTGCAACAGCCTAATCAAACAGCGATAAATTCCACCTGCCCTTAATTGTGGGTGTAAATCTGGAGGCAGCTCAGAGGAAATGCCAGTGGGAACAGCCCACGGTAAAACTGGCAATTCCCACCCTCACAGGATCCCTGATCCCACCAGGAACCACAACCATTCTGCCCTGATCTTTTCAGTCACTTACTCTGTTTAGGCTGCAGCATAACTGCTTATGTTTAGTGTCAGCACAGTTTCATTAAATATCTGGTTTGTGCTCTAAGGTTTTATTTGTTTTATGGTTTTTGTTTTCGTCTTTTATTTTTCAGGGATATTGGTGCATGGTTTTAAAGAACTGAGCAGGCTGGTCTCAGTAGCTATGCCCACCATTCTTTACCTTTTATTTTTTCTCCCACCAAAACTCAAAAACAGTTTCTTTTCTTTTTTTTAAACAAAAATTTAAAGG
Source organism: Sitta europaea (assembly GCA_013400255.1). Lineage (NCBI taxonomy): Eukaryota > Metazoa > Chordata > Aves > Passeriformes > Sittidae > Sitta > Sitta europaea. The sequence goes on from VXBS01000187.1 coordinate 65,324, forward strand.
CAAGATAAAGAAGTATATATGAAGTAAAATACATGACATTTTTAAACAAGGATTTATTAAATTCTTCCAGCAGGTATTAACTGTGTCTGTCAAGTGATTTAACTGTTGGTATGTGTAGGGATAGAGTTTAATTGACATCTGAATGATAAAAATTTTAGGATTCATTAAAACATTTTAGGATTCAAAGCACAAAAGCAAATGAGGCATTTATAAAGGGCTTGTGGAAGGTTGCAGCTGTGACACAGCAAACACTGAAAGTGAATATGGGTAAAATAAAGAAAAATTCCTTGGATTCACGCCGAATTCACACTCAGGGATTGATCTCCAGCACCACCCTAAGGACTCCACCAACCCTCCCTGAAGGCACCAGAACCTCCCAGGAGGGGCAGGGGCCTCTCCCAGGGCTGCAGGAGCATCTTTGCTCCAGAATTTTGGGAATTCTGCGCTGAGGCCGCGGGGGTGGGAAAGGCAATTCCAGAGGCAGGGACACTGAGCTGCCCTGCCCTGCCCCACGCCTGGCTCCCCTCTCCCAGGGACTGGCCTTGAGCCACCAGAGGACAGCCAAGACACTGCTGTTATTCATCCCTTTCTTCCCAAAAATAGCAGGGGAAAAATACTGACACAGCAGTCAAAAATCTACGAGTCACCATCTTACCTCTAACAAAGTTTAAAGAAGATTTTGGCTATTCAAAGAGCACTGGAAAAAAAAAGCAAAAAAAAAAAAAAAAAAAGGAAAGAGAGATCAAGAAGAAAACAAATTAAGTTAAAAATGAATACTATTAAATTAGTAACCCTGAGTAAAAATGAACTAACAGCTCTGCTGCTGCTATTAAATTAATAAGATGGAGTAATGAGTAATGTTCTCAAAAGATGAATCTCAGGGCTGTAAGCTAATGGCACTAGTGGGTATTTCAATGCTGAACTACCATAACTTCCCAGAGCCATGGAAAAAAGCAGCAAGAGCAGTGCTTACTTTAAATTCTGAAATAAAGCTTTTAAGAGATCTTATTCCCTGATACACATCTTCTGATGGGGAACAAGAAAAAATAAAAACTCAGATTAAAAAACTAAACGAGCTGAAAGGCATGCATAGTTGACAGCAAGAAGAAACTAAAGGAGACAAACTCTTACTCCCAGCACTCTGATGTTCTTGCAGTAAAAGGATGAGTCCTATTAAACCAGAGCATCAGCATCAAAGGCAATGAGCAGAGGTTGTGAGAGGAGCACAGAAGAAAGCAAAGCATCTCCAAAGGATTCTGCCAAGGAGGTGCCAGCTGTCTCCATGCACTCGCTGTCCCAAGGTTGAATAAAACACGTGGAATCATTATTTTGCAAAGAGTGATGAGGTAATTAGGTGATTCTATCATACAATGCTGCTTCTTATGACACTGAAAATTAGAAATGTCCCAGTCCTACAGCTGAGAAGGAAGCTGAGAATTTCATGGGAAGATGGAGTACTGGCATTTTCATTCAGAGCTCATAAAATCTTTCTTTCCTCTTAGTTCCTCTTTTCCCTCTTATATAAACAAGGTGAAACTGTGTGGAGTACCTGCCTGAGCCTGTGCTCCTCCTGCCAGCCAGATTCCCATCAGCTGCTGGAAATCCCTGATCCTTGTGGGCAAACACAACCAGAGAGCCAAGGGCAGAGCTGCAGCTACCTGACAGTCAGACCCAGATCACCAAACAGATCTCAACCAGGGAGAGGAAAGGAGGGGGAAACACACAAAAAAGAACCAAACCCACTGAAACAAACAACAAAATCACAACAACTGCAGCTTGTGGTCAAAATGAGCAATAAAATTGATAAGTTAAATTTAAAAAAACCGACTAAACTAAAATATTTTCACCACCACAGTTGTTTCTTTAATATGTTATTTTTCATACAGTGCACAAACAACTACCTGCCTAATTAGGGTGTTGTGTTTTCAGTCTGACTAACAAGGACCTGACCTGCACATATTTCAGAGGTCTGCACTGGAGGCAAATCCCAGCTCACTCCCATGCCTGCAAGTCAAATTGTGCTCAGAGTGGCACAGTGGTGAAAGGCAGAATTCCCATGTCCAGCCCAGGACAGCAGGCAGAGACAGGCAGCAGCCAATTCCTACTTTTACAAAGCACTGTCATCCTGAGAAGTCACAACATTCTCTAAAATACAGCTGAATAGTGAGAGGAATGAGACACTGACTTAAAACATCAATCCCAGAAGAAGTGCAGTAGTTAAAACATTGCATCAATTCAAACAACCACCACCAAATCCCCCCACACTGTTTCACTTGCTGCCCTGGGGTGAGGAATGAGGAAATGAAGCCATGAGAAGAGGCCTGGTTTGAACATCCTGGCTCTGCCCAGGGCTCACCTGCCCTTGGAGCACCAGGCTGAGCGTGGAGTTCCCTCCCAAGGGACAGAGAACCCCAACTCACTGCTGCATGGCCCCCTGCACAGACTGACAAAAGCTCCTCCTTGCCCTGACACCAGCTCCCTGGCCCTCTCCTTGGCTGTACATTCAAATTCACAGTGCAAAGCCCCAGTCAATAATATCTGATGCTCTGATTTAGCACCCTGCCTTTGGCCAACCACATCAGCACCCAGTAGAACTTGTAAGCCCAGGTAAAAGGACCATAAAATATCCTCCTGCCATAAGTCCCAGTTGTACCCAGGGATCCCTAACATGGATATTTTTCTGTCTGCAATGTACTAAGGTTTTCAGAATTACAATGTTTGCAGCATGGACCAAACTCTAAGAGAGGGCAAGCATGCACAAGCCTGCTGTTTTAACAGCTGCAGGCTGATAATCAAAAAACACTGGGAAAACAGACATGCTAAATGAACAGGCTTCTGGACACTGTGAAAGCAATCCATAGGCTTTGCAAGGAATTTTCTTTTGGCTTATTCCCAAGCAGTGGTCTCAGCATCACTGCCCTGGAGCTGGATACCTGTCCCCATTTTTGCATGAGGTGGTTTCAGCCCCTCCAGCAGCATCCTCATCTCCACAAGGCTGAGGCTGCACTTCTTGCTGAGTGTGAGGAGCACACCCATTCCAGAGGGTGGTCCTGTTCCTGTTCCTCCCTGGATGCAGGGGATGCTGTCCTGGACCCTCCTGCACACCTGAACACTGCTCAGCCCTCTGCCAGCAGCCACAAATAACAACTGAGTGGGACCAGTGCATTCAGCAGAAAAGCCCCAAGGAAAGGGAGCAGACCCATAAAACAAAGAAAGGGCTCCAGGTCAAGGCACTGCTATGGGCTCCAGACACCACCAGGCAGAACTGACCTCCCTTCTCCTGGAAATACCCTTTTCCCTCACACAGGTTGCCTTTGAGATTTCAAAAGCAACAGAGAGCATAGGATAGGAACAGCCCTTGGGGCTGAGGAGAGAGAGAGAAGGGGTCAGGACATCCAGGAATAGCAAAGGAAGAGCAGTTACTTTCTCCTGAGCTTGATATGTTTTTGATATTTTGCTTTTGATAGGTTTAGCAAATGCCCTCCACTGGGCAGAGTGAAGTGATGAACTGCATTTAAACACAAAGCACAAAGCCATTTTCCTCCCTGACTCACAGCCCTTTGCCTTGGAATTCACCACCACCACTTCCTCTGTTTTGGAAATGCAATCCCAGGCAGTTTGAAGCTCTCAGTATGAGGGGGTGTTGTCTGTACTCAGGCCAGTGCTCTCCATTCCACACCATTTTACAGTTCCAGTCAGCACAGGCAGTCTTGAACAACACAAGGAACAGAGAACAGCCTCCTAAGGCAGCTTTGAAAACCAACTTTCATCTTTTCTCCTCTGGTGTAATGATCTGGGAAATCTGCCTACACAAAACCTGATGGCCCCACTCCAGAAACCATGGAAGAGCTGAGGAGATCACCTACATCCAGAGCAGGGACAAGGAAGGGCAGGACATATTGATGGCTCCTGTTGAAAAAGATGTTCACAGAAGGTAGCACTCTCAAATTAGAGAGTCTGTGGGAGCTTGGGGCCCTTAGTCACCTTCAAATACATTCCCTAAGAGGGGAGTGCTAAATCTCAGGGTCCTGGGGATGGGGAGTATGAATGATTGCCCATAAGCTGTCCAGGGTGCTTGAACAGGTACTTAAGCACTGAATTGTGGTATGAGTTATGTCTGGGCACTTCAGCTCTCATGTCCATGGGCTGCTGCTGTGGCCAGAGGTGTCATATTTATTGAGCACACGCAGTCAGTCCAAAATGCCCTGGATGTGTCACTGCTAATTCATCTTCCCATGTGACCTAAACAAACCCAGGCCTTGAGAGACCTAGATTTGATCCAGCCAGACACAATTTGGTATCCAAAAATCCCAGATCCCATAGGATGGATCTTAGAACTTTTCAGACCAGGACTCCAAGCAGAGGAAAAGAAACAGGTGAAGAAATTCATGCAGAAGGCAGCTCTGGGGTCAAACCCAGCAGAACCACCACAAAGAAAGCTGTGGCCAACCCAGGCCAAGGGGTGATTGAAAATGGGGATCAGGATTTGGGGACCTGGACCCAGCACAGGAAGGACAATTTAGCTGCAAAAGCTCTGCTGTTGCCATGTAACAAACCTGCCACCTGCAAGGCTGAGGGTCTGTATGAGCACACACCCCAGAGGGCAATGGCAAGACCTGGCCTCCCTAATGTGCTTTACTGTGGGCTGTGCCTGTCTGGTTCAGCTCTTCCTCCCTTTTGCAGCCACAAAAATCCTCCCATCTCTCATCTTATTCTCCTTCTATCCCCCCCATAAATGTCTGTCACAGATTCTTTCCAGCTGTTACCCGTTTTTGTTCTGGAAAGATCAGGAGGTCCATCCACAAACTCATCTCCCGGAAAGAGAAACTTGCTTTTCTATTTTCTTGCAATGAGCATACTTTTCTGCTTTGTCTGGGGAGGCAGTCATACAAGTCCAAAATATTCCCAGAAGCACCTGAAATCAATGGGGTAGCAGCAGGGGCTCCCTCAGTAGATTTCCATGCCAGCAGTACTAAACACACACTGTACCTGCCTGGCCTGCTAATAACCACTTAGCTCCACGCCCTCCTCGGCTTGCCCTGAGTTTGGCTGTTGTTTTCCCCAGTGCTGAGCTGGTTCTGCCTGGTGGATTTTGGGGGCATCACTGAACTGCAGCAGCCCCTGCCCGCCTGGCTCAGGTCCCTGCTGACCTCACACACAAACCCAGCAGCCTCTGGAGCTGCAGATCAATGGCTGAGAGCACTTTTTGTGTAAAAGCAACATGGATTCTTTCTTGCAATGGATTTCCCCATCAGGTTTGTGCTGGGCTGCCGAGTAAACACAGCAAGCTGGTTTCTCCTCCCTGCCATGGTGTGCAGATTGAGCTGTCCCGAGGTGAAAGGTGTCAGGGGGTGCCATGGGGGCTACAAACCTTTCTGTCACTTCAAGGTTTTAAGTGTTGGGATTTTTTAGATTTGTGTTAAAAGAAATAGGGACATTTTCTATTGATGTGACCAACATTGCTGTCAGGATGTGCCTTGGCTTGTCTGGGCCCTGCTGCTGAGCCAAACAGCGGCTGCTGTGGTGTTTCACCCCAGAGTCACCCTCGGCCAGCTGGGGCAGAGCTGGGGAACAGCTGGGGAAACAGCTGGGGAACAGCTGGGGATACAGCTGGGGGCACAGCTGGGGGCACAGCTGGGGGCACAGCTGGGGGCACAGCTGGAGATACAGCGGGGGGCACATCTGGGGCACAGCTGGGGGCACAGCTGGGGGCACAGCTGGGGGCACANCCGGTACAGGAGAGGAGGTCTGAAGGGACAAAGGACACCTGGGTGGCAAATGCCCCCCCAGGGGGAGAGAGCATCCTTTGAATCTGCCAATCACTGACACCCTTCTGGAATTCCAGGAGTGACAGACAGTGCTGGGCAGGGGTGGGGAAGGAGGGAGGAGTGACACACCTGGGAGGGACCTTCAGGGGAGGAACCTGGAGTAAATCATGACAGCACACCACGACAATTTTCCTATACCCTTAGTGAATATAAAAGAAAATGAAGAGGTAAAAGAGCCAAAGAGTTTGGAAAGAGTCTGCAGGAGTGTACATGACCACAGAGCCAGCGAGTCCAGAGAAGAGTCATTTCAGCCCTATCACTTTTGCAGCTGCTTAAAATTGCAGACGCAATGCTTAAATTTGCTGAATTCTATATTTTGTTTTCCCTTCCTGAAATGAGAAAAACACAGGTGTCAGCAAAGACAGCCTGAGGCACAGAATCCACTGTATGCAAAACTACTCTACTTGGAAGTGTTTCAATCAAGACTTTCTCCTGTAAGACTCCTAAATAAGACAAGAGAGAGTGACCCCAAACCAGCTCACAATTTAATTGCCTGACCCAGGGCCAGCTGATTGCTTGGCCAACCAATGGGTTTTTGGCATCAAAAAGACTGAACTGTGTTTATTCACTTTCTATTTTCTCACTTGCACGCTGTGTTTGGTCATTGAAGGACAGAACAACACACAGACCTGATGCCACAAAATTCCCCAGGGTATTCCCCCTCTTCAAGTGGAGAATTGCAGTGAATAGCAATGAGGTTCTTATTGAAAAAAATCCTCCTTTCCTGTAAAGCACATAAAATCAGAAAGGAACATATATTTTTTTTCTTCTTCTCTGAAAATTATTTATAAGAATAGATTTACAAGAACAAACCCAAGTTTGTTCTAGAATGGAATATTTCAAGCCACGTTCAAGGTATTATTCACTATAACTTAATAATTTTAGTGCATTCAACACTCCTTTTGAAACCAAAATAAAGAAAAAGCATATGAAATATGCTTAGAACTACTTGTATTTCCCTTATTAACAGCATATTTTCCATGCTTTATTTTTCCTTTCTGCTGGCATATCTGCTGCAGACTTTGAATCAAAGTAAAGCTATATTCTTTTTATTGCAAATTTTGACTGGATCCCTGATAATAAACCATTAAAATGACAAGCAAGTATATAAAACAAATGGAATCATTGATGCCTGTGTATCACAGTTCTTGACTACAGTAAGCACATCTCTCCTCTTTCTCTCTTGTTTAACATCTGAAGAGAACTTTTTATTTTTTTAACACAACTCATATTTCAAAATTATCCTACTTAGGCATCAAATCACATCTGCAGCTGACTCTTTTTGGAATTTTATACTACATTTTGCACAAAATTAAGTGAAGGCATAACTGGTGCTCCTTTGGGTAAATGTTCATTCCATTCCTCTGTTCCTAGACTACTTTAACTTACTCTAAACTTAATGAAATTTAATGCTGAAATATTTCCTGTAAGAAATTAAATGTCCAGCCAAAGTGTCAGTTTACAATATGAATTATTGGTCAGTGGTAGGGGAAGCTTCTGCCTGGACCTGTGTTCACTGGAGCCTGGGCAGGCTTTATCTCAGCCCAGTCTCCTCTCCAGCTGCCACAACCAGGTTTGCTTCTTCAAAATTTTGATCATATTATTGGTGTTGTCACACAAAATTCTCTTGCATCAAGCCAAGAGAAACATTCAGTTCTTCTTACTGAGCATTACCTGTTGAGCTGCCAGAGTAGAACATGAACTCAACACCTCCCCAGGTACCCCCCAGCTCTCCAGTCCCTTTAACTGTTACTGTCAGAGAGACTGGAACCCAAAGCCACCAAAATGCAAACCTTGAGCCAATCCAGGATGCAGCAATTACCACTTTTTGAGAGCAGTCCTTGGGAATCTTCCCTGCCATGGCACTTCTCCCCACTCCCATGGAAAATGAGGGCTTTCCACAGAATTGCACCCATTGCTCATCTCAGGGCACTGAAGGCATTTTGGCAAGCTGAGCCTTTGTGGGCTGCTCTTAGAACTCCCCTATGGACTCATTCCAGCTGTGGAAGAACCAGATTTATTTTTTTAAAATAACAGGAAAAAACCTACAAAAGAATTCATGATCTAAACTAGCACCTGAATCGATTTGCTTTGAAAGTTCTTGAAGTGTCATCCCTTGTACTGCCCAAGGAGTTTGGGCTGAACTCTCAGCATCATAAAGGAACTCATCCCAAGTAGGTTCTCATCAGCTGGGAGGTCTCAAACCTGGAGCAGTGAACAGCATGGCATATGCACACCCCTTTTAAAATCTGCACCCCTGGCATTCATCTGCTGCCCTTGTTTCTCTTAGAGCAAAATCCCAGAAGTTAAGCAAGATTCCTGATTTCTAAAATTTCTCTGCAGAGAGATCATATTTGTAGAACATTCTAGTAATAATCTAGAGCTTGTAGAGTCTTGTTTTAAATTTGCTATTGCTTCCAATCCTCACTTACAGTCCTGTAAACATTTCTCCTTTCTGCTGGTGATTTAGCAGCCATCATATTTCTATTTCTGAACAAAACAAACCAAGCCACTCTCCCAGGTGGAGCTCAGACTCTCAGCCCAAGGCTCTGCAGCAGCATGACCTGGTGGTGCTCCCCTTGGCACATCCTGCTCCTATTGCTCCTCCAAAGACAGAACCTGGTGACAGCTGCCCCAAAGCTGCCTCAGCAGCCCCTTCCCATGCCCCAAACTCCAGTCAGGGCTTGGGGGGCAGCAGCAGCCCCAGGCCTGGCCCTGGCTGGGGGTTCCCAAATTAGCATTCTGATTTTCAAACATAAGTTTTGCTTTTGGCAATTTGAATCCCCAAACCCTGGCAGATGAGCAATTATACTGAGGCAGAATTAGGAAACATTTCAACAGCTCAAAGGCACCTAAAAATGGCTCTGTCTTTACCTCATCACATTTCAGTGGGCACTGGACAAGTCCAAAAGTCCTGCTGGGTAAAAGCCCAGTGACTCCAGCTGCAGACCTCTGGAAAAGACTGACCTGTCTGAAAACATGACACAGAGATGTTATCCATGATTAAAATAAAAATTATAAAAATTATTTGATGCCAAACACTTACCACATATAAAAAGTGAATTGAAACATCCTGTTCACAGTTCTACAAGACACCTTAATTTATTACTCATACCAAATAAAATTTTTGAGCCTATTTCCATTGTCCCTAAATCCAAAGGAAAGACACCCTCCAAGGCAACTTCTGGCCAAACATTACAGAAAAATTAGGTTATACATGTTCTTGCCCCTTGAAAATATAGATTCTCTTCCACTTAACAAGCTTTGAGCTAAAGTTTACCTTCCTGTGGGAAAGTTTTGTCAGCATTGCCAAAACTTATTTCAGAGAACAATGCTGTGTTATGAATGAAACCCAGCTCATCATTGTTAAAAATGCCATCCACTTTCCAGCTGCCAACAAGCCATGAACACCATGAAGATACATTTAGGGTCAAGTGAAGATCTTGAAGATGGTGGAGACAACAGCCTGATAACTATATTTGAAATGCTCAGGATTTTTTAACCAGATATGTTTTTTAACAATAAATTTTAAATTCCCTTAAACTAGGATGTCCTTTGCCTCAGCTGCTCTTTTGCTTTGTGAACATTCAGAGCTCACATCCTCCAGCTCTCCTCCACTTGCCACGGAAACAACACGAAAAAATCTGAACTGTGAGACAAGCTCAGAGTGCAGAGCACTGCAGCAGATGGTTACAAAGAGACAGCAAAGCTTACATGAAAAGGAATTTAGAAGCAGAGAAGAAAGGTTCACTGCTGCTTCCATTCAAGGGGAAATCAGGGTTCCCCCCTCTCTTGAACATGCTGAGATCAATGTTCAGTTTGTTGGGACTCACAGAAGCACTCAAAGGTGGCCTCGCTCCCTCTGTCGTGGAACCAATTTACCCTGAATATCACTCAGAGCTGCTTCCCAGCTTTCACAACTTTTCCCAGTCATTTCATGACTCAAGATACTATTTAAGGGGAGTCCCAAATTAATGTGAGCAAGACCTTTGCAGTCAGCTTTATGAATTCCAAAAGAACTGGTTTGTGAACTGGAGGGGGGGGCAGTGGGGCACACCAGCAGTGCCACTGATGGAGTTTATTGTGTCAGAATAATGCAGAATATAGCTGTGATTAGAATGCTGCTGCCTACACAAGCGTGAGAGCACCTGAGAATTCTCTCCACGAAGGCCATTTTGTTTTCTTGTATATTTTATCACTGTCAGAGGTTTCAGACTGGTTTTCATCAGGAAGAAAGCCTGTCTGCCTAAGCTGCCTTTGAAATGCACACACGGGAATTCATTCCCATTTCAGACCTGCTGACCCAAACAAGCCTACCAGCAGCAAGCCCCATGTCCTGCATGTCCAAACCTCCCCTCCATGTGCTTCCAGCTGCTTCCCAAGCCCCTCGTTTGTCTGGCTGATAACTCACCCACCCGCTGCCTCCCAAAGCAAGCACGGGTGGAGCTCTGTTGGATTTTCCCACTGAATGAGCTTTAATGTAGGTCTTTCACCTCGAGCTGAGGATTTTCACAAAATTTGGGTGAACTCTGTATTGCTGAAGGCTCTACACTACTTTCAGCTCAGTAGAAACTGGAAAGTAGTTGGCAGGGGGCTGATGAAGATGCATGAGCAATCGCAGGGATCTGCTGGCTACAGGCGTGTCTGTGCTGAGTGGAACACCTCGAATACTCATTGCAGGTCTGGCCACTGCAACAGGAGATACTGAGCCATTAGAGAGCTTCCAAAAGAGGCCATGGAGATGGTGTAAGGCCCGGAGGAGCAGCTGAGGGCACTGGGCTGGTTCGGCTGCAGTAGAGGAGCTGAGGGCAGAGTTCCCCAGGGGCAGCTCCGAGCTCTGCTCCGGGCAGGGAGCAGCTGGAGCTGGGCCCGGGCAGGCTCAGGCTGCAGAGCAGGGAAAGGTTCTGCTTCCCCAGAGGTGCTGGCACTGCCCAGGCTCCCCAGGGAACGGTCCCGGCCCCGAGGCTGCCGCGGCTCCAGGAGCGCTTGGACAGCGCTGCCAGGGATGCACAGGGGGGATTGCTGGGGGTCTGGCAGGGACAGGGGCTGGGGCAGCATCCCTGCCCGCCCCTCCCACTCAGGACAGTCTGCAGTTCCGTGGGGTTGCATAAAATTAAAACCAAACAAACCACACAGCTGCAAAAGAAAAAAAAACCAAAAAAACAAAACAAACATCTTCAAAAGCCTACAACTTGCTGGGTCTCAGCTGCATGTGGAGGATGTGAGGGTGTCTCTGATTCCATTACACGGGGGATTTGAAACCCACACAAGAGATTTAGGAGCCTTTTGTAAAAGGTGTTGAGTGTGACAGGCAGGCAAGGACAAGCCCAGTCTTCCCAGTGGAGGAAGCTCAGGAGATATTTGGATCTGGAGGGCAAGACATCATTGGTAAGAACAGGAGGAGGACGACAGAAACTGGAAGTTACACACACATGGATAGAAAAAACGGCTTTGTCCTACCTAAATTTAAGTCCGAAACCATATTTGAGCTTTTACTTTTTATTTATTTCAACATTCTACTTATGAATGCAGTAATATAAAAAGCAATTCAGCCTTAATTATAGTGGTTTAGCTGAGTTGCTATAATTTTCCTGTCCCTTAATTCTCCCCATGTTTATAACTATCAAAGAGCTTAGGCTCTGGTAAATTTTTTATTCTTCATAATTGCCAAGCCTGAGCAGAGCAATAAGAGCTCCATGCTTAGCATTTCCTCATGTAATCTAAAGTCACACTGTGCCAAACATAAGGCACTTGAAGCAAGGCTCTGTGGGTAGCAATGTATCTGCTTTAACTCATGGCACACGAGGGGTCTGATGTGGATTTTGGAGTCACCCACACATCTATTCCTGCCCAGCCCACCCAGAGCTGGGCACCCTCTTAACACTGCTGCTGGGGCACCAACAGCTCCTGTCTTTATCCTCTGTTCCTCCCTTCTTCAGCAGCCACAACTCACTTTTTCTACACTCTTACTTTATTGGAGTAACTCGCACTGGGCACCCAAACCCAAGGAATTCCTGCCTGTCCCTGAGTCCCAGACCTGGGAGTGTGGCAGTGCCAGGGAGGGGAGAGGATCTGCTCCTTCACTCAGCAGCTTTCTCTCCCAAAAAAGGGTGATATTCAACCACACTCATATTCAACACACGGGAAAACAAGCCACCCTTTCAGCAATAAAGCATCCTAATTGTGGCAGCAGCAACCTGCAGATTTCACTTTAAACAGACAAAGAGTTGGAGAAAATGTATTTTTTTTTAGAGTGGGGAAAACCTTAGGCAAGACACAAGAATATGGGAGAGACTGAGGAAATTCTTTCAGATGTTGCAAGCTCCCAAATTAGAGGAGGAACAAAGTCCCTAGCAGCACTTGAAAGACAGCTATTTTCTCAAAATTCCCATTTGATTACATAAAATGTGGCCACTGGTGATGCAAATGAACATTCCTACAAAACCAGCTCAAGGTTTTAGGAGCAGCCCAGGCCCCACAGAGCACGAGAGAAGGCAGGTGCACGTGCACCCTGTGGGGTCACTGGAGCCCTCCACAGAGCTCACCATCCAAATGGCTGCATCCCACAGCAACAGCCTCTCACCATTTTTATTTCCCTCCTTTCCTGTCTAACTTTAGTTTTCAAAGGTTTTGCCCAGGGCTCTTTGCTGGATTCTATTGTTTTACACAATCAGAGCTGTCCTCCTTCAGAGGAGATTCCTCACTGTCTGCCCAAGCTGCTTTTTCCTGCAAGACCTTCACCCCACATCCCCCAAAACCAACTCTGCACAGGCTGGCCAGGAAGCACAGATTCCAAAGCCAGTATCCAAAGGCTTTCTCAGCAGGGCCTGAATCTCCAACAAACAGCTTGTCACAGCTTCGGTTTACAGAGTTTATAATTGTTTTGGGAGGTGCATTACAGAGTAATCAAAATGATAACAATTCTAAAAAAATTGCAGCCGGTTTTGCAGAAAGATTAAACAGCTTGGGCCTATTCTCACTGGGAAACGGGAGACTTAGCAAACATGGAATTAACATTTTTAATATTGTGAAGGGGAATTAATAAGATGATAAATATTGGAGGTGGGAATCAAGAAATAACCTGACTGACAGCAGGTATTCTGCTGCTATCTGGAGGCTGAGGAGGGAAGGAGGATTTTGTTTGTGAAGTCTCAGCAGGGAGCAGAGCTTGCCTGGGAGGTTCATGCCAGCAGGGCTGTGACCTGTGGGGTACAGGGGTACAACATGTGTGGCCAGGAGCCCTGTGACCCACCTGAGGGGATTCTGTCCAGGTGACACGGGGCAGCAGGGGCAGAGGGCTGGGCATCCCACCTGCACCCCCTGGTCACTCACACACGAGGTGAGTGAACCCCTTCAGCAATCCCAAAGCCAGCCACTTGCTAATTATCCCCAGAGCACAGCACATATGGGACAGGCTTTGCTTCTCTCCACTTGTAAGCAAAGTAATTTCCAGGCAGTGTTGTCATCATGGTTAATTTAGGTTTTGTAACATCCCAGAAACCCTGACATGATGTGGATGATGGCTCTGAAAACATACTCCAAAGCTGCCTCGAGCCCTTCCACTAACTGTAAGAAATTGAGAAGAGGAAAAGGAAAACAGGCAGGGCATCATTTGCTTTCTTATAAACGATTTTATAATAAATTTACTTTATTTTTTTTAAAGAAAAAAAAAAAAAAAAGAGGCTACAAAAATAGCCCTGCATCACAACTAAATATTTGCAGTTAACACATGCAGATCTGGGTAACATATTCATGACACCCCTAAACAACCAACATAACTTTCAGAAACTTTCATCCATTCCTGAATAAAATCAGCATCCTCCCAGCACTGGGTCATGTAGGATTAACACAATCTACAGCCAAGGCTGAATATGTCAGGGAGCTTCATGTCACAAAGGTCAGGTGTTGCTAGTGAAGAAGCTGCAGCCCTGGCCAGCTTGTGCTGGAATTTCCAGCCAGCTTCTGAAGGAGCTGTTACCATTCTCCCTGAGCTCCTGAAGGAGAGCCTTTTCCATTCTCCCTGAGCTCCTGAAGGAGAGCCTTTTCCATTCTCTCTGAGCCTCCACTGCCTCTGTTGGTCAGGTGGAGAGCTCAGGAGCAGAGAAGGCAAACAGGAGCTACAGGGGTCTATATACAACCCTTGGTATGATGTCCAGGGCTGAAAACACTGCCTACAGTACAGCAAACAGGAATTTTCATTTCAGAGTGTATTAAGCTTTAAGCTGCAGCTGAATATTGAGCATCTATGAGGCCAAACATTGCACTGCTCTGAGCAAAGCTGGGGGACAAGGAAGGCAGAAAGGGTTCTGTGCTCTCCTCAAGTCACCTACAAATATTCCATCCCTACAATACTGCACTGCAAACTGACAAACCCAGGTCCCTGGGCACTGGTATTTTATTAACCTTTTAAATTATCTAAATGTTTGCAAAAATTGTCATTTTGCCACATGCTTCCTCTTCCATTTGAGCTTTGTAATGCAGAAATGACAAGAAGTGGGAAGAAAGGTTAGAAAAGCCACCAACCCCATTCTGGAGTACAATTAACACAGTACTTCAGTTTCACAAGGCAGTTCTGGCTTAGTAAACATAATGATAGCTTTACTCCAGGTATAAATGAGAGGGCATTCATTTGCATCACTAACACACCTTGACAAAAGTTCCAAGATCAAAGACAAGCTGTCAGCATAATTGTAAAATAACACTTTTCCCCCATTTTAATTACTTGAAATAGGTTTTCTGTATTATTAATAACATTCTCCACCATTAGAGCAAAACTTGATTAAAGGCACTGCTTTGTGCACAAACACAGAGGAGGTTAGCATAACGTGGGAATGACTTAGAGATGTGTTTGGACATCTCTCAGGCACAGGGTGGGGGTCTCCTGTGCACCAGAGTTGGACTGCATGATCCTGGTGGGTCCCTTCCAACTCAGGACATGCTGTGATTCTGTGTTTGGACTGCAAACCCAGAACAAAACTAAACAAATGTGCTCCCTTCAAACCCAGCCAAGTTCAGGCAGTTCGAAGCAAAACTCAGCTCCCTCTGAGAAGTTCCCAGCCCAAAAACCCTGCCAGGCAAGCAGAGAGAAAAGTTTCATGCCCACCAAACCCCTCACCTGAGAGCAGATCACATTTCTCACAGAAGGAGGAATAAATTCTATTTGAAAGGAATTGTTCCCTGGAGGGTGGGCAGCCCTGGCACAGGGTGCCCAGAGCAGCTGTGGCTGCCCCTGGATCCCTGGCAGTGTCCCAGGCCAGGCTGGACACTGGGGCTGGAGCAGCCTGGGGCAGTGGGAGGGGTCCCTGCCCATGGCAGGGGTGGCTCTGGATTCTGTGAAGAAACTCAGGTGATCTCAGGTCTGATCCAGTGCCCTCCAAGCCTCCCTCCAACACTTTCCATGCATCCTGGAGGAGCCCCCACATCCAGCTGCTGTAGCCACAGCTGCTGATTGGCATCCCCCAGGCACCCCATGGCTCCTTCTCCCACCTCACAGCCTGACCTGCCCAGGATAAGGACAGAGCACAGCCCTGGCTGTACCAAGGTGCCACCCTGCTCTTCCACTCCCCCAGTGTTGTTAATGCAGCAGAATAAACACCAAAAAGTACCCATTGCTGTAACAGTTCTTCTGTTTGAAGTGTCCTTCTCTCCAAGAAAATGCCTTGCATGTGAAGCTTGAAGGATTAAGTGATTTAATAGGTTTTTGCATCCCTATCTTCCATGACTTCCATTTGATAGCTCTGGTCCAGCCTCAACAGTCACTGAGCCATTTCTGCAGATGATTAGCTCTCTGAATACATTTTGCATTGTTTGATTGCATTTAATAGAGGAATACTGTAGTACAAGACTAAAAACAAATTAATTTACAATAGATAAACTTTTATGGTCGCATTTTGAAAAAAAGTAAACAAAAACTCAATTTGCTTTACATGTGAATTTAGATGTTTTTTCAAGAGATGAACAAACTGCAGGCATTTCATAATCCCCAAAGCAGTGACCACAACAGCTCACCAGTGTTAAGCGTATCATTAGTTCCAGAGCCCATGCAGCAAGTTACAAACTTCCCTGGTAGTGAGTGTGGTGATTAGGCTGATTTTTCCCAGGCTGCCCTTCCCTGTGTTGGAAAGGGCTGGCACACAGCAGCTCCCCTGTGGAGAACCATCATCACTCCATCAGCTCGTTTGCAGCCGAGCAGAGAGGATTCTCTAGGGGTGGTTGAGCAGTTCCCTCCTAAATAGGGATACAGCCCATGAGTAACACAAAATAAACCCCAAACCCTCCACACAAAAAAAATTAAAATAAAATAAAAAACAACCACCAAGAAGAAAACCCCACCAAACCAACAACCAAACCAAAATATTAACATTCTATAATTCCCTCATTTCAGTTGTTGCCACTCAGACACAATTAGGCACTGAACCCACACTGTTACACTCCACCTAAAACATGAAGTGTCCCATGGCAAAGGTCTGGCAGTCTCTCTACACCATTTTCTGAGGTGGAAATGGGAGCAGCTGAATGTGCCTGAAGGCAAAGGTCACCTGGAAATCATGGTACCACTTTCCTTTAAAGAGGATTTGCCCCTGTGGGTATTGGCCATCCCTCGTGCTGCCTGCAGACCTGGGAGCTTCGGGACTGTCCAGTGTCTCCTGCACTGCCCGGAACACTCCCCCAGCCCTGTGCCTGTGCTGTGGACCTCCCCTGTGCCTGTCCCTGTGCTGTGTCCTTGTCCCCTGTGCCTGTCCCTGTCCCTGTCCCTGTCCCTGTCCCTGTCCCTGTCCCTGTCCCTGTCCCTGTCCCTGTCCCTGTCCCTGTCCCTGTCCCTGTCCCTGTCCCTGTCCCTGTCCCTGTCCCTGTCCCTGTCCCTGTCCCTGTCCCTGTCCCTGTCCCTGTCCCTGTCCCTGTCCCTGTCCCTGTCCCTGTCCCTGTCCCTGTCCCTGTCCCTGTCCCTGTCCCTGTCCCTGTCCCTGTCCCTGTCCCTGTCCCTGTCCCTGTCCCTGTCCCTGTCCCTGTCCCTGTCCCTGTCCCTGTCCCTGTCCCTGTCCCTGTCCCTGTCCCTGTCCCTGTCCCTGTCCCTGTCCCTGTCCCTGTCCCTGTCCCTGTCCCTGTGTCTCTGTCCCTGTCCCTGTGGCCTGTGTCCCTGTGCCCTGTGCCTGTGCCTGTCCCTGTGTCCCTGTGNTGCCCTGTGTCCCTGTGCCCTGTGCCCCTGTGTCCCTGTCCCTGTGTCCCTGTCCCTGTCCCTGTGCTCTGTCCCTGTGCCCTGTGTCCCTGTGCCCTGTGTCCCTGTCCCTGTCCCTGTCCCTCCCCTCTGGCTGCTCAGGGGCAGCAGCTGTGCAGTGCCCGGGCTCCACACCCCACACCTGTGCACCCCTTGCCTTCCACACCTGGGAGAGCCCTGAGGAACGTGTGGCTGGACCGTGCAAGAGCCACTGCTTGATTTATACTGAAGGGAAAACATTTCCATTAAAGCCATCTCAGCAGTACTCTGCCTCCTACAATGCAGGCAGGGCTGGGCACCCTCCCTCCACCCCAGCCCTCTCTGGGCTGACAGACCCAGCTGCACTGCCTTCCACAAAAACTCCTTCTATCAGGATGAAAAGAGTCTGAGAATCCTAAAAAGCAAAATACCCCTTCTCTGAGAGGTTAAGATGCCTCTAATGGGAGGAAAATTGGGTATCTGGCAATCTTAGAATTGGAAGCTGGGATTGTATTTATTTCACATCCGTGTGAGGGAGGGAAAAGGGCTCTTCAAAAATAGTTTGTTGCTCAATGTGGTCTTTTGCAGGCCTTTAACTTTTTTTGTTATTCATTGAAATTTATAAGGGAAAGCTGAGAGTCACAAATGGAAAAGAGATTTGACTGACAGCTACAGCTTCAATTTGTATGAGAAATCTCCCTGGAAAACAGACTTATTTTATCTCGGCCTCACCTTCCAGTAACAAAACCATGACAGTTACAGTCACTGTTCTCTTGTGTACCCATCCTCACACTGGAAATTACAACTGAATTACAAAACAGATTGTCTGATACTCGTGAAAATAAAATTCATAGTCCATTCCACTCCAGCTAATTAATTTTCTTCAAACCACATCCCAGAGTGATCAAATGAGACATGAGCTCTTTCATGAGAAGAAAATCCCACTGGAGCTCCTGAACATCAAATGTAACAAACACCAATGTTTCAACATTTGCAGCACCATGTTTGAACCCCCATGTTTGCATATGTAAGCACTCATTTGCATGTGAGCATTATGTTTTATTAATAGCGATTAATATTAATATTCCAAGGTGGTAGTCTGTGTGAGCTCTGGATTGATGCAAATGGAGCTCATGCAATGAGACAAAAGCAGATCCCACATGGTGAAGGTGATCAGGAGAAGAGGATACATCTGACCATGCTAAAACCCAAGCAAAGCACCAGGTTCCTGCTCCTGGCACTTACTGCTGACAGCAGCAGCACACTGGAGCTCTCCAGCACAGCCCTTCCTTTGTCTGCCTGGCCCTGGGAACCCTTTTGCACATTTTCATATAGTTCATATTAATATGGGAACTTCAGCTTCCCTCATGAGACCCAGCTCTGGAGCTATTTTCCCTAAATAATGGCCATCTGTTCGGAGTGACCTCCCCAAACAATTCGCTTTGTTAACGGCAACTTTGCTGCACTTAATTCACCAGTGGGGATTACTCCAGCCAACTTTCCATGGCCCTCTGTTGTTATGAAAACCTATTATCAAGCAATTAAATGACAGCAAGAATGCAATAAAGTACAACAATTCTACTTGTAGCATTATCCTGGGTGCTGATGTTAATGAAAGGCTATCGCACCCCTGGCTGCAATTCTGAAATTCTGCCATACAGGAGAAAACTCCCGTCAGCAGCTATTTTCAATGTTAATGATCTGAGCAATTGCAATCCTTGCCTAAGCCCTTCCCCAGTATTTCACCCCAAATTAAATCACGGGCAGCTCTGAGGTGCCCTCGGGGGGCTGCTGCTGAAGCCGGGTCCGAAGAAGGACTGGAGGACAGCTCAGCCAGTGTGGGCAGGGGTTTGTTTCCCTGTCACACAGGTGAGCCTCACAGAGGAGCATTCACAGCCCCTTCTCCACTGTGCAAATGAAACAATAAACCAGCCTGCTGAATTCTCTATCTGAATTTGTCTCAGTAGAAAATGATGAAGCTGAATTGCCCTTAAAGTCCTTTCAGTGTGCCTCTGGCAGGCTGCACTTCTGGCACAGCACCTTTCCTTTTCTCTTTTCTAGAACTAAACATAAACTTAAATAAACCTCTTTGAGAAATGAGATGCACATAATTGCTACAAACACCATAAGGTGTCCAGACCATTTCCCCTTTCTAAATTATGCTGGGTTTGAAATTCATACAATCAGCATTTTGTATTTCTGATATAAAACAGAGCAGTAGGTCTGAAACAAGTTATGGGTTTTTCTCCCCACCATGAAAGAAATGAACAGATCTATGTTGACATGAAAGTAGTACTTTCCCTACTGCTGAGAGGATCCAAGTGCAGTCATGCTTCTTGGCATGGATTCAGCTAATATGCATTTCCAGTTCTCCTGCCCTGACAGAAGGCAGTATATTAACCAGCCTGTGAGTGCAGTTAGGCTAAAGTGTTGTTTTTCACTGGGACTCATAACCTCTCCTCTTTGGAATATTTATTTTCTTCCTAGGATGCCATAGGGAAACTTTATGCAACTTACTGTATCACTTCTCCATCAATACAACACCCAGGTTTCTTCCAGGTAGCTGGCCAAAACAAGTGGATGAGAAAGCTCCACAACAGAAATTACTGCATAAGAGAGAATATGAATGAATTCTTTGTTCATAAACAATTTTAGGTTGTTTTATAATTCAGGTTTTATAATCCTGACATTAATTTTATAAGGCAGAAGTGTTTCACTTCATCTAATTACAGAAACAACCTGCAAGTAGAGTGTCCCAGGAAGGGCCCTTCAGAAGGAGGTGCCTTCCAAACCAAATGAGAAACACAGGGTTCAGCTATCTCACCTCTTAAAGGACATTAAATTGATTTTGTTTCTTGAGAGAAACCACAGCAGCTGCCAAGCAGGATAGGATGGACAGTCTTTGTTGTCCCTCCATACCCACTCCTCTTTGCCATGCAGGGACAGAAGAATCTCTCTTCTTTCCTCTGGATCCATAATCCAAGCCAGAAATGGGAAGAACTAATGTGGTACTTTAATCCTCCTCACTATCCTTCACATAAAATATCTTCAACTAGAATTGTACAACGGAAACATTATCTTTAAAAATTGGAATAAAGCACAAGGGAACCTCATAACATACAGGAATGTTCCCTGTACACTGAGAAAAAGAAACAGGAAAATAATATATTAATCTAATAACACAGACAGGATTGTTTCTTGGAAGAACATTGATAATAAAACAGTAGAGGAGAGTTTTGTTGGAGTTGTGCTCACATGAGAGAGACCTGAACATCACTCATGCTGCTGAGAGGAAACCTGTATTTCCCAGCTCCCTCACAAATGACAATTTCATCTCTCCCAGCTCTATTGCCAAGCAAAAGAAATGTGGTGCAGACTTGTATAACAGCCAAACAACTGACATTTACTTTTGGTAGTCCCTCCAAAGTTGTGCACTTTCAAAACCAATATTTTTGACTAATAACCTTTCTGTTCCTCATCATAGCATTTGTTTGGATCTCTTTCTGAGCCCTGGCTTATTGAAAATACCTTGCTAGAGTGATTGTGTCTTTGACACCTACAGTGTAATATGGTGCCTCTCCTCTTGACACCACTGAGGTTTCCCAACACACAGGAGAGCAGTTGAACAGAGCTGGGTGTTTCCCAGAAGCTCCCAAGAGAGTTTTGCCCTTGACTGTTATCCCAGTGAATTTGCTGTGCATGTTGCAAGGGACAGCTGTGACAAAGGTCCCCAGAGCCAAACCAAGCACTGAAGGACATTTCTGGAGCTGCACAAAGAGGGGTTTACCCCTTTGTGCAATGGCCAGTCAGAGCAAGCAACAGTCTGAAGCAGATATGGATTCTGGGATTTAATTAAAAGGAATCAGAGATTTTCCCCTCACCCCCTTCAGTGCTATCTTTGCTCCCCAGGTCTCAACCTCACTGTGGAGTGGAAGCAGGAAGTTCTTTTGTTCCAGCTGTGCACAGCTGTCTCTCCCAGCTCTTCCTGGCCCAGGCCCCTGGGCATCCCTGGCCTTCATGTCCCTACTCCTATCCAGTATCCAGGATTTCCCCTCCAGGACCTCCCTTCTGGTCTCTGTTCTTTCCAAAACCACTTCTCACTTTGGGAACTTTCCTTTGTAAGCCCTGCTCTGCTTTCCAGAACCCCAAGGCCTCAGTTCTCCCTCTGCAGTCTGTGTACAAAAGCCCAACCAGTGCCTCCCAGACAGTAATTCTGGTTTAGGTCTCCCTGGAGGATTTGGGATGTGCCCCTTGTCTAATTCAGACATTATAAGACTTTATGGCCATCCTACAGCAAGATTCTGCTGGGGGTCAGAAGTTCAGTTCTGGACGCTCACGCAGAGGCCACCTGCAAGTGTGCACAATTTGTCCCACTTACAACAAACACTTTGATATGAATTTATTAAAACATATGATGAATAGTCAGCACAGATTCCTGATTAGGCCCTAATCACAGAGTTCCAGACAGAGCACAGCACAGGTGCCATACTCCTGATTAAACCTGCAGGCACAGCAGCCTCTGCAGGAGCCCTGCAGCACGGGGAGGGCTCTGTGAACACAGTGTCTGTGTGAACACAGTGTCTGTGTGAACACAGAGCCTGACCCCTGCTGACCCAGCCACCTGTGTCCTGGGGCACTGACACCCCGAGAGGGGCTGCAGTGGGGCTGAAATGCCACATCTGGATTCTCTTAGCCACCTGTCCTGGGGCACTGACACCCCGAGAGGGGCTGCAGTGGGGGTGGAATGCCACATCTGCATTCTACTTTTGACACCAAACTTCCATTGAAAAGGCTGCCCCAGCCAAGGGAGTGGCAGGGGACAGCAGCCCAGACAAACACGCAAATGAGATCACTAAAAACGTGGAGGTGGATGCTAAGAATTTATAAATCAGAGGACTGGCTTTACTCCCACTTGCATCAGCACAAAACCTGACTGGCCCAAGGGAACTCAGTATCGTTGAACCTACATAAATAATGAGCTGTGAAATCAAGCCTTTATAGCAAATAATGCACTTTGTGATTGTACTCATTTCATAACATTGCTGTACTACCTGCCTTCTGCATCAGCCTGTCTTAGAGGCAGGGCTGGGACAAGTATACAGCTGATAACCAGATAATCAGTGGTTACATAAAAACACATCAAATTGGGCTCTCAAGTGAAGGGGGAAAAGCTTGCAAATAAGAAATAAATTTTTTAAAGAAAATACTAATGAATTTTTAAAATAACTTTCGATTCCACAACTCTGTTGTTTCCAAAGGCAGGGGAGAGGCAGGGGTGGTTTTCCTGTGCCCCCCTCCCTGAGTGCCAGTGAGCCAAGCTGGTGGCTGCACACATCATTTGACATCCTGCAAACACAAGGAGTGCTCCACTGGCAGCAAAGGCAGACAGAAACGTTCTCAACACTTGTCACACTCCCTGATTGGTTCTTACTGAGCTGTTTGGCATGGAAATGTGGGCAGGGATGGAGCTCTGAGAGGTGGAATGTGGGGAAAGTGCCTGTGACAGAGCATCCTCTCCTTGTCAGTGACTCTGGATTGGGAAACTGAGACAGGGAAAGGCATCACCGTGACACTTCTGATATTGCCTGTGACACAAATAAAGAGGAAGTCCATCATTAAATCCCAATTAAGTATGCTTTCATGGCTTTGCTAAAATCCATTTATTTTCCAGGAAGCCCACACAGCTTCAAAGAGGATGCAGCCCCAGCACAGACCCCGATCTCAGCACACCCCAGAGCACTCTGCAGACAGGGATAAACACAGAGAGCCCCTGTGCCTTCAGCCTCCAGAAACTGCTCATCACAGACAGGATAAGCACATAGGCAGGCAGCGAGCTGGACCAGAAACTTCTATCCAAAAATGATTATGAAACACTTAAAATCTAAAGCAGTGAAGAATGCAAACAAAGAGAAGATTGAATTGCCCTAGGAAGCTCAAAAGGCGGCCATGCTTGATTGGATTCAGATTTGATTGAGATTCATCCTCATTCATTAAAAAGTGTGAAGATGTTCAGACAGCTAAAAATTAACTCTTGAGTTGCAGAGCAGGGTGCAGAGGAGCCATTTCTCACAGGCTGGATTTCCCACACAGCTTTTCTTACAAACCCATCACCTGAACTCCCACAGTTACATAGGCACTCATAACCCACACATTAGCAAACCATGTTTGTTTTGGAAAATAATGACAGCTTAAAATTCAGGCAGCTGCCAAAGCCCCCAACACCCTGGGTGTATGCACACACATCTCCAGTTCTGCAGCTACTCCTGACACTGACATTCATCCACTGTTGAGCTAACATCCATGCAACTAATTCAATAGATATACAGGTTAGTATAAAATTAGTGTAAAATCATACAGTATATGTCTGTATGACATCAGCAGGGCTGGCATTTATGCTTAAATTAAGCCCTGCATTCTGTGTCCTGTAACTCATGTGAAGTAAACAAGAATTATCATCTCCATGCCCTTCATAAATGAGAAACTGAGGCAAGGGAAGGTTAAGGACTCACTCAAGAACACCTGAAAGGCTGGGAGTGATGCTGTTGTGAGAGATGAGCAGGAGAGTGGCTGAATAACCCCCTGTTTAAAGCCTGAAGTATGTTTACTGAAATTTATTAAAAATAGGCTCTTTGCTTTTAAAATGGCTCGTTGGAATTTTTCACCATTTTATCATTCTTTTCTCTTGCCCTCCACCAGCAGCAAAGTTCACACACGTGAAAGCAATATTTAGCATTAAAACCTTTAAGTGTTATTCTGGTCCCAGTGATGTTGACCTAAATTTAGAACAAATTCAAAGATAAGCTTTATCCTGTAACCCATCAGCCCCTCATGCTCAGGCTCACAGCCTCACCTTTCAGGGAGGCCCTGAAGAACATCAGCACCTTGCCCAGCCCAGGGAAAGCTCTACCCCCACTATTCCCACTTTCAACACAAGCAAGTCTGCAGTGTAAATCTGCCTTCAAAGTTCAAATTCCTTATGTTTGTGCCGTAGTACATCAATTCATTTACTTAAGGTATCCAACCCAATCTGGACAGGATAGACCATCCAAGAGCAGCACCCAGGCTCTGGGTGCTGAAATCATACATATGCAGCAGAAAAACTGTAATTAAACTTGAAGCCAAGAAAACTCCAGGCATTTCCCATTGTCCAGTATGCACAAAAGGGAGTGACTCAAAGAAGGATTTGCAGTTTCTTTTTGAGCACAAACAAGAGGCACCTCTGAGCTGGAGGAAGCAGGGTCACAGGGAGCTGCATCACAGCTATAAATAATTCTGATTTTAAGGCTACAGTTAAATGAAAACAGAAAATACAACTGACAGCACCTATGCTTCTTGTCTTTCTCTATATCCTCTTACAGTTGACCTTGAGAATATTTAATATTAGCCTAAGGGTGGAAAGAAACGTTCTTCCTCCCTGCAATCATTTAATAATAGCTTGTCCTCCTTCTGCTCAATATGCGAGCAGACACTGCTTTTGTCATGCCTTCAGCAGGTGCTTTGTTCGCGCTGAGCGGGTGCCTGAAGCCCAGGGACAGCCCCTGCCGGGGATCGGGGCTGTGTCCGGGGATCGGGGCTGTGTCCCTGCCGGGGATCGGGGCTGTGCCCGGGGATCGGGGCTGTGTCTGGGGATCGGGGCTGTGTCTGGGGATCAGGGCTGTGCCCGGGGATCGGGGCTGTGTCTGGGGATCAGGGCTGTGCCCGGGGATCAGGGCTGTGCCCGGGGATCGGGGCTGTGCCCGGGGATCAGGGCTGTGCCCGGGGATCAGGGCTGTGTCCCTGCCGGGGATTCAGGNAGGGCTGTGTCTGGGGATCAGGGCTGTGCCCGGGGATCAGGGCTGTGCCCGGGGATCGGGGCTGTGTCTGGGGATCAGGGCTGTGCCCGGGGATCAGGGCTGTGTCCCTGCCGGGGATTCAGGGCTGTGCCCCCGCACGGAGCTGGATCCAGCGATGCTCCCAGCGCCACGGAACAATTCCTGTCACTCCGCACAACTCCAGAGGGCCCGCCTGCCTGGGGGCTGCTGCCCCTCAACCAGAGGGGAAAACCAACCCAAAACACCATTAAAGTCAAACCACAAAGAGAATTTTGATTCATAAGGCGTTTCGTCAAGGAAAAACGTCTGCCAGCAGTTTGGCGTCGGGGTGGAATCAGATGTTAAACTGCGTTTTGCTGCGGTTTGTGAGCGCTGCGCTCTGGGCGCGCCCCGTGCCCGAGGGATGCGGGGGAGGCTCGGGCTGTCCCTGGAGCCGCAGCGCCTCTCCCGAGCCCGGCTGCCCGTCCCCTGCCCGAGCCATCCCTGCTCCCGAGCCGCCCGGGGATGCCTCCAGAGGATGGGACACGAGAGGCGAGGCTGCCTCAAGTTCCCGTCTTGAAAAGACCTTTAAAACAAAGCGAAATGGGCAATGGGCAGGAAAGCGCTGCTGTCCCCGGAGGGCAGGGGACAGGTACCGCTGTCCCAGCACAATCCCCAGGGAATTCTGCAGCCCAGCCGCCGCCGGGGCAGCCCGCAGCGCATCCCTGCTCCCCGTGCAGGCGGGAAGGGCCCGGCGCTCCCGGCTGCTCCCGGCATCCCAGCACGCTGCCAGCCGCCTGGACACGGACTGCAGACAGGGCATCTCCCTTAGAAGCCATTCCAGCCATCTAGGAGGCTAAATACAGGCTTCATTAAAGTTAAAAACTGCTTACCCCCATTTTTTCTATCATAAAATAGTCTCTTGAAATTATTTTTCCCTCCTTTACTCTATTCACGCATTCTCTCTTCCCATCCCTCTCGTGTGGGTTCCTGATTTTGGTTCCAGCCTGCTTTACAAATGGATTCCTATTGAAATGGTGACAAATTCTTTCCCATCTTTCTTCCAGGGGTCCATGAGGACACAGGTGCATCATGCAGTTCAGTTTCAGAGGACATTTAAAAACACAGTTTCATTTCTTCATCCTCATGCTTAGCACTGCACTTTCCCTCTGCTGATCATAATTGAGCGATGCATGCTGTAGCTTTATTTGGGCAGAACTCAAGAGTCATGAAGAACATGATGACAATAAACCAACTTTTGGGCATTTTTGCTGTGGCTCTACACCAAGGAGTCCAAGAGCTTTCAAATCACACAATCATTAAGGTTGGAAAAGACCTCCAAGACAATCCACTGACTGATTCCCACCTTGTCACCCAGCCCAGAGCACTGAGTGCCATGTCCACGTTCCTTGGACACCTCCAGGGATGGGGACTCCAAACCTCCCTGGGCAGCCCCTGCAAATGTAGAATTAAAAGGATTTCTGCACATCTATGTCTCATTTGCAAACCACAACTCCTTGCTTAATTTAATCCTTGTTGCTACCAAAGTAACATCCAAATATTTCAGCCTTAATGCTCACAGCAGCCACCCTTCTCCATGATGCTTTCCTCTCATGCATTCATAAACATCAATTCTTCCCTTCCCTGTTAAACTGAGCTTAAATGAACACTGCTGTAAAGTTTAGCAACAGCAAGAACTTCAACTACCAGAGCACCTTTTCATGCCAAAACATCTGTGTTTGTGCACCAGCAACAATGATTAATGTCAACAGGGCTCTGGGAATTGTGTTTGTTAATTAACTGCTGCTGTAGAGCTTGCAGGCAGAGTACAAAACATGACATTCCTACAGGGTGTACACAAATACTTATTATTTTCCTTATGCAAAAAGTCCCAATGGAAGACTTATTGTTTGGGTTTGTTTCAGTTAACAGATGAAACAGTTACATTTCCTGTTGGGTATTTTACAGGAGGGTCTCCACCAGCAGAATGCTGGAGATGAACAGAAGACGAGTTTGGATTTCAGTATTTTCTGTAAGTTAGGTCACCTCTGGAGAAAGGCAATGCCTGCTCTAAAGTCAAGTGTGATAAATTCCTGAAAGGGATTATACAATACAGCTTTCTGTGATAGCAAGAGATTGAACTCACTGACCCAGAAAGCCCCTTTCTGTTCTTCTCTTGCTAAAATGCTTCTTCCCAGGCACTGCTCAGCAGCACCAGCTGTGCAAGAAGAGTCAGGAGTGACCTGCTTGGCAGGTGATGCTGACAGGAGCCACTCAGCATCCTTTGGGGAGCACCTGAATCAGCTGCTGCTGGCAGAGCCCTTCAGGACCCCCAGCTGATGGGAGAGCAGGCTCAGCTCCATGGAACCACAATCCATGGCCTGCAGCCTTCTGGCTGAGCTCTGCACTCCAAACAAACCCCATGAAACATTCCCCAGCTAGGGATCCATAAACATAAGCTCTGCCCCTGCTCCCTGCAGAACCCTGTTTGTGATCCTGGGCCCTGGGATGCTGCTGGAATTGACTCCATCCATTTCCTTAAAGTGTTCTCCTGTTTATCCTGCCTTTATCACATCGAGCCATTGTAAAAATCTCTTCTGGTTTACATCTTCCCTGTGCTTTCAGCAATGCTATTACTCCTATAATAAGCTTAATGAGGACACTGAGTGGAAGAGTCTTCACATAAATCATCACAAGAGAAAATGCTCCAGAGATGCAAACAGCAATGTCACACTGCCCTCTGTTGAAATTTGAGGCCTAAAGTCATTTTGAAACTTCTTATTTCTAAGGACTAAAGGTTAATTATTTAATATTTTCTTAACTGCAACAGCTCTTTCCAGCCATTAAAGAAGATGATTATTTTTTTCCACGGATTACAACACACATATTGAACAAAGTTTAATGAGCTGTCAGAGAGAAAAATCCTTACATCCCTACAGTCAGGGAGGCAGCAGGAGGGCCTGCAAATTCTGAACCTGAACAATCCTTTCAAAGCTCAAGACTTGCCCCAACACTAATCATAACAGACTGAGGCTTTTTAGCATCTGAGTCATCAAACCCACACTGGAGCCAGGCTGGCTCTCACCAAACCCCATCCACTGTCACATCCACAGCCCGTGGCAGCATGGCAACACTCTCCTCCAGACACATTCCTGCAGGGAATGCTTCTCCCTCAGTCACAGGAATGGCCCCTGGGAGGATGGAGGATGTGCTGGGTGGTCTGCAGGAATCACTGACATTTGCCCTCTGTGCTGCAAAGGACTCTGCTGTGCACAGCTCATCCTGCCTCTGCAGCGTGCTGTGTTTATCAGGCTGTGCCAGATGCCATGTTTTAAAAATCCCAGGTGATGTCCCATGATCACACCACAAGGTTTTTGACAGGCACAGACCCATTCTTTAATCAGCCCCAGAAATGGGCCAGGATCAATAATCAATGGAAGTGTCATTCCCTGTGTGCAGCAAGTCTGTCCTTAGGCACAAGAGGAAAATCAGACTCTGGGAGAAACAAGTCTGTACTCTGACCCTGTCCAGCTTGCAGTCACCCTGAGTGGGGTGGAATGTGGGGAAACACCTTCTGGAATGACTGGCAGGAGGCTGCTGAGGAGAGGGGAAAGTTCTGGAAGGAGCAGCTCACGGCACGCTCAGAGCTGGGGCAGGGCTGGCAGAGCAGAGCAGAGCACAGCCTGTCTGTCTGTCTGTCTGTCTGTCTGTCCTGCTGGGGCCAGGAACAGCCAGAGCTGCCCAGCACAGCCTGTCTGTCTGTCTGTCTGTCTGTCTGCCTGTCCTGCACTGTCTGTCTGTCTGTATGTCTGTCTGTGTGTCTGTCCTGCTGGGGCCAGGAACAGCCAGAGCTGCACGAGAGAGGAGAGGAGAGCAGCTCTGCTTTGGCATCTGGGCCAGGAGGAGCACAAAGCACTGGTACAATTCAGTCATGTGCTTTGGCTGTGCAAGGACAGCAGAGAGCCCTCCTGAGCCCCCCAGAGACAGCGTGGAGCCTGAGGCCTCAGGGGTGAAACACATCTATCCTGATTGTCTGAGTGCACACTTTTGTCACATGGGTGACATTCACAAAGGCAAAGGCAAACAAGGCTCTTCAAAATGTATTTCTAGTGGAGATAACGTTTTCTACCACAATGACAACTACAATACCAAATCCAACTTATCAGCGTTCTTCTCTGATCTAAAAAGTAATTCATCAGCCCTATCATTGTATCTAATAAGAATATGCTGTAAAGCCTCAACTTTGAAAATGAGAGTCAAAAGCATTTGTAAGAACCCCATGAAGTTTCTTTCCTTATCTATCATTTGCTGCAGACATCAGACTTTCTTCATTTAAACTACAAAAGTAAAGAATGGGGGCTTTTGGTGACTCTAAAGATTTCTGGATTTCAGTGCTAAAAACTGTACCCTCTGCAGCATGGCCCAAGAGGACTGGACTTGGAGTGTCCAAACTATTGAGCAAACTCTCCAATATGTAAAATCAATCAGTTATTTACATTTCACCACTGCTAAAGCAGGAACACACTGGCTGGCTCTGCTTACAAAACCCTCCCAGGCCTGTAAGAGTGAATGACCATCATTTTGGCCTCCCTTGCCAAGCAGGGACAGGTATTTGAGGCCACCTGAGGATTACAGGATGATGGATTCTGAGCATCCTTTAAGCAACATTAGCTTTAATTTTACACATACCTCTCCCTGGAACAAAGGTGCTCATAAAAGGTGCTCACCCTGAGCTCCTCCCCTTCTGTTAGGAATCACATCACAGCAGTGATTTGCAGACCAATTACTGGTGCCAAAAAAGAACAAACTTTATATCAGAACTGAGGTAGAAATCAAACTTTCCTGACATATACGCAATTTTTTATTATGAGAACAATGTATTATAGGGAACACAAAAATAAGTATTCTGAAGGCTAAACATTTAGACACACCTTTAAATAAAACACACCTAGAGCCTTGATAAAAGATGGAGGTTAAAAGCAGCCCTCCCCAGCAGCTGTCAAATACAGATCTAAAGAAGAAAGGATGCACCAGTTTCTGCTTGGAGACCAGTTCTAGCAAAACAAAACTGAGAAAAAGAATTTTACCCTGGGCCACTAAGAATCCTGTGTTAAAACTAACAGCCAAGGCCACATCAGTCTGCAAGAATAAAGGACATTTTCAATGCTCCAGCTGAATAGCACTTTATCTGCTGCTGAGGTAGGCTGTGTGCACAACATCCTTACAGCACTCTTTGTGTTGACTTTTTAATATCGACCCTGAAACAGTCAACTGGAGTTCAGTCTTTAAGACTTGGGATCATCCAAGCCAGAATTTTCAGCAAAATTTCAGAGACTACTGATAAATTATTGGAAACACTGAAGGCAGGAGGAGGTAATTAAGTTGTTGCATACAAACAGTTCCATATAGTCCTGAACTGGTTATGCTATGAAGGACAGAAGGATGCCCTATTTGCTAACAGTTCCATTTCCAATAGTTGGATACCAAGCTAAGTGCAGGAAAAGCCTAAAGAAAAGTTCACACATCTACCTGTGCTTGTAACACCCAGTCAGTGCTAAAGTACAGGTTTGCATCTGCACTAGGTGGTAATGACCTTTGGTTTTTACACATGTATGACAAAACCACACATGAAATCCAAAAATACCTGCACTTTATTTGCTCTCTTCTCTTTTTGCTTCTACAACCACAACTTTCTCAGTCTCTTTAAAATTTGACTATCCAGTAATCCAATCACAGAATAAATTAGGTTGGAAGAGACCTTTAAGATCACCAATCTTAGTCCAACCCATGCCCCAAGACCTCAACTAAACCACAGCACCAAGTGTCACATCCAATCTTTTATAAACACATCCAGGGATGGTGACTCCACCACCTCCCCAGCAGACCATTCCAGTACTTTATCACTCTTTCAGTGAAATCTTTTTCCTCATATCCAACATGTATTTCCTCTGCACAGTTTAAGGCTGTGTCCTCTGGTTCTGTCAGTGGTTGCCAGGTAGACCCCACCTGAGCACAGCCACCTGTCAGGGAGCTGTAGAGGTCACTTCTCCAGGATAAACAACCCCACAGGACTTGTGTTCTAGACCCTTCCCCAGCCTTGCTGCCCTTCTCTGGGTGCATTTGAGCATCCCACTGTCCTTCCTGAACTGGGGCCAGAACTGGACACAGCCCTCGAGCTGTGCCCTCCCCAGTGCCCAGTGCAGGGGCAGAGTGACCCCCCAGCTCCTGCTGGCCACACTGCTCCTGAGCCAGGCCAGGAGCCCTGGGCTGGCACACTGCTGGCTCCTGTTCACCCCCAGGTCCCTGTGCCCCTGGGCACTCTCCAGCCACTCTGTCCCTGCCTGCAGCACTGCTTGTGGCCAAAGTGCAGGACCCAGCACTGGGACTTGTTAAACCTCCTGGACCCTGCCCATCCACCCAGCCTGCCCAGCTCCCTCTGCAGAGCCCTCCTCCCCTCCAACAGATGGACACACACTCCCAGCTTGGTGTCATCTGCAAATTTACTAATAAAAGACCCAATAATCTCATCCATGTCAACAATAAAAATATTGAACCCCTGGTGCCTGGCCCCAGCTGGATGCAGCACCATCCCCACCACTCTCTGGGCCCATCCAGCCAGTTCTGAACCCAGCAGAGAGAGCCCCTGTGCAAGCACAGAAAAACAAAATATATTCAATGCCTTAATCTTCCTTTGCATAAAACCACTATGTCTAATATAATTTGATCCCCATGGTTGCCTTCTGCTGGACCAGACCATCCCTCAGATTTCTCCCAACACACTACTTCATGATTCTAAGATATTCCAAAAAGTCTTTTTCTCTCCCCAAAAGTTCTGTAAAACAGCTCTTCCATGAAGCTAACATTTCCTCTAGTTCCTTCCTCTTAGAAGATGGAGAAGATGAGGAGAAGTTGATATCTCTTCAAGCTGCTTTAGCTTCCAAAGTCCCCTCACCTCAGCATGCACAGAGCCTCTGAAGCTTTGGGGTGCACAGCAGACAGATGTTCAGCTGGGTGAACTAACTTCTCATAGCATCTGACACTGCCTTTCATTCTGAGTTATTTTAGTTTTCCTTCATGCTCTATCAGCTGCAACCAGAATATTAAAAAAAAAAAAAAAAAGAAAAAATAAAGAAAAACAGCCCAAACACAAAGGGCGGTTTTCCCTTCAGGTTCAAATTACTTTGCCTCTTAATTAAAGTGCAGAATTCCACAAAAGTGTCACTTTTTAAGGGCACTGTTTAGCATTGAGTAGAACCAAGGCCACAAATCTGCTGTTCCTCTGGGAGGATCTTTCTGAGGCAGCAGAGTCAGCTCAGTGCTGACCCAAGTGCTCAGCCCTGGTTTAATCCCCAGAGATTTCTCTCAGGCACCCACAAAACCCAACAGAACATTTTGCTGTCTGTGCCAGGGGTAGCAAAGGCATCCTGTTCTGTTCATGTTTCCCAGGCAGTTTGTGCTGAATATTTAGGTGGGTTTAATGTCAACACAATTTCAATTAAACCCAAGGAGCAGAGCAGCCAGCCTGAGAAGGCACAGGTTAAATGCTGAGGTCCTGAGCAAGATCTCGAGAGAAATAACTTGCAGAATTAATTTATAACACTATTGTATTTTTCTGAATAATATGGCCTGTTATGTATAAGGCACCTATTTAAGTATTTTCTTTTTCTCCAACCCCCAGAAAATAAGTTTGAAAAGCATTCTTCTCCTTAAAAGCTCTCATTGGTGTTTTATATTACACACAAGGCCTGAATTTTTCCTGCATTACTCAGATAATTTATCTACCAAAAGTGTAAAACAGAGAATTTCCCAGCTATGAAAATACCAGTATTCCACTTCAGTATGTGCTGTTATTTCCTTGCCTACAAAAAAAAAAGCAGCTGAAACCATTATCTACCTGTTACAAAGAGATTTCAACTTTCTAAAAAGCTTAGATAAGTAAAACTGCCATTCTCAAAGGTCTACTTTAAAGCAAGTAAGGTACATTTTATATTTAAAGGTGAAGTTTCTTCTTCCACCCTAAGGGCTTTACATTCTCATCTTGATGTATTAATTAAAGCACATTTGTGGTGAATTTTTAATTATCTCCCTAATAAATGGTATCACAAGGAATAAAATGGTCTCTTCACAAGTCTCTCTAGACTCCCCTGTGTCTTGGAAACAGTTCTCCTTTGCAGTGAAGGAAGAATGCAAATTGCTGGGAGGCCTGGGAGTGCTGATGGGCAGGGACCAGATGGCTGTCTTGCACTCTTGCTTCACCAAAGAGCTCTGCAAAATTCTGCAGCTCCACTTGGTGACACAAAACGATTCCAGCCTCCTCCATTTCCTCCTGAAATGCAGAGATTCCCCTGCACTGCCCACCAGCCCAAAGGAGGGAGGGGGTTTGTGGAGCTGACTCCAATGTGCTTCTCCCCAGGTGAGTTTTGCTCCGTGCTCCCAGGCAGGGAGGGAGAGGACGAGGGGGTGGATGAGGACATTTGGGGCATTTCCAGTGCCCAGGGCTGTCACCTTTTGTTAGATTCTTAATAAATAAATAAATAAATAAATAAATAAATATATATANATTCTTCCCAGGACACTCAGAAGGATTTTGTGATTCCCACAATCTTTGGTTTGGGGAGCAAAGCAAAGCAGCCCCAGGAGGCACAGCAGCCCCAGGCAGGCATGGGCTGTCACCTCTAGCAGGGGAGGCATCGTGAGTGCCACGAAACCCCAGCCAAGCACAGGCAGGCTCAGCCAGCAGGCCCAAAGAAATGGAAGAATGGCCTTAGAAAATCACGGAAAAATTGCAATGTACTCTACAAGGTGAGGCAGGCACTCCCATGGGGAGGGGACACGACTCTGCCTGTGAGGTGGCAGGCAGTGGCAGCACAGAGCAGGGGGCAGTGGGACATTTCCTGCCCCAATGGCAGAGTGCTGCCTTTTTACCCCTGCCTACAATCACACACGCACAAAATGCAGGGAAATATTTGATTCTTGCATTGCTTTCCAGGAGGTTTTTCACAGAAGGCACTCCAGGCCCTGGCAGACACGTTTTTATCAAAGAGTGACACAGGTACAGCCAGCCTCAGCACAGGGAATTGCATTCCCCCCTTTCTGAGGGTGCTAATAAACACCTCTGGGGAAGGGGACTGCTGCCTGCTTTGCTTTTTATCACCCACCTATCCCTCCTGCAGAATGCCAGTGATCAAACCCAGCCAAAACTTCAAACCCACTGTTAGAGCATTGAAAGAGTAGAGGTATGTATTACTAATTCCCTCAGAGCTGAGGGAATTAAAAAAAATCCATTTTTTTTGTAAATGCTGGAAGTCAATTGTTATCATGCAGTTAAAGTCCTGTTTGCTGTTTCCAAAACAGACTCTAACCCATAGCCTCAGTACCTCTGGTCTGCTGCCAGGCACTTTAAATACAGGGGAAAATATCAGAATTCATTACTGTTATACAGAATTCTTCATCGATTAACAGAGAGCTTATAACTATTTCTTTAACCACAGTCAAGCAGTTCTAATCAATTTTCTCCACCTTTAGTTAAGAAAGCTTTTCAACTGTGCAGAGCAGCAATCAGGAGTAGCATTATTTTTAAATACACATACAAAACAAGACTCTAAAGCATCGTGCCTCAGCATTACACAGAAGAGCATCCTTGGACTGCAGAGCAGGACCACAGCATTAATTGAGTATTGCACATTTAGTTATTTGTGAAATGGAGCTTCCTGTGTTTATTGTGCAACGTTTGAAGGTCTAACAAGCTGTGGATAATTGGGAAGAACCAGGATCTCTTCCTGACTTGTGAGACACTGAGATGTGTCTTGTATATACATTGGAGAAATTCATGAGCAGGTATGTAAATACACTTTCAGCATATTTAATAATGAACAACTCCATGGCATTTTTCTGTTCAGATAAAAATTGTTACTAACTGTGCTTTATCAATTCTGTGTTTTCCAACCTGCTGTCTCTTAGATTCAAAGACTTCAGGAGTCCTGCAAGACTTCTGCACTCACCAGTTTAGAAGCTACTACTCATTCAAGCTCCTAAGCAGAAAAAAGTCAATAAAAATTGTATGCATCATGTATTGTCATTACATGCTGGCATGATTCCCTTGCAAAACAGATTAGGCTACATCTCCAACATGTTGATTTCCTAATAAAGCATATTAATTTGTCTATGACAGTTATTGAACCACCACAAATTAAGGATGAAATAAAATATTTTATTTTTAACATTTTCATTTATATGCTCATCTGTTGAAGTACAGGCATTATTTTCATACAAGTTATGATGTGGGTGAATCAGATTCACTTGCTTGTAAAATCTTAGTAGCTTGTAATTAAATTGCTTATTTTATATGCAGCACAGGGCAGAGATTTATGATGTGAGCACTGTCCTGGCATGTGTGCAACTTCCCTTGCAGACCTGCACAGCACAGCCACTACAAACCTCTGTTTTTATCCCGAATTTTCAAGTCATGGCTGATTAGCATTGGCCTGCAGGAGAGGAGCACACACAGGCTCAGGGGGTGGGTGGCACAGGGCTGCTGAGCCCAGCCAGGTCTGGGCACACACGAGAGCCCAGCACTGTGGGCTTGGGCTCTGCTGCCTCTGGGGCACCCAGGGCTGCTGCCAGGGCTGGCTGCCAAAGCCCAGGGACCAGAGCAGGAACGGGCACAGCTGGGCAGGAACAGGCACTGAAACAGCCAGAGCACTCATCAGAGCTCACTGCAGACCTCTCCCAGGCAGCAGAGGCACAGCACAGCCCTCCAGCT
Organism: Sitta europaea; assembly: GCA_013400255.1. Classification (NCBI taxonomy): domain Eukaryota; kingdom Metazoa; phylum Chordata; class Aves; order Passeriformes; family Sittidae; genus Sitta; species Sitta europaea. Next base: position 100,898 of record VXBS01000187.1, read on the forward strand.
TGAGCAGCCAGAATTTCCACCAGCTTTATTCCCCCCACAGAGCAGGAGCACAGCCTCAGTGAGAGGACACATCCTCAGAGCTGCACTCTGCTCACAGCTCCTGCTCCCAGAAATTCAGTGTCAGAGCACAGGCAGAGCTCCTCATTTCCATATTCCTGTCTCATTCGTGTCCAGCTGGAGCAGGAAGCTTTTTCCAGCAGGTACAGGAGGGAGGTCACAGGTGCACAGTGCCAACCACAGCAGCTCCTGCCAGAGGAAAACCAGCTGTGGCCATGGAGTGACACCAGAGCTCACCTTCCACAGGGACACTGAGTGTGCCTGGAACCAAAGCAGGGTGGCTTCCTACAGAGGGTTGTGCTGCCATCTGCCAAGCAGTAGGTAGTGCTCAGTGTTCAAGTGAAATAAAAATCTATGTCACTTTAGAGTAAAAGAGCACAGACAGCTGGAGCCAAAGCCATGGAGCATGGCTAAGTGTTCTGGAGAAAGGTCATTCCTTTCTAAATCATGCTGCAAACAGAAATGTCTGGAACCTTCTGAAGGCAGAGAAGCCACCAGATCACAGACCTTTTCCCTCCCGACTATAGATCCCTGTGAGGTATCAGGAACACCTCCAGCTTTCTCACAGAACAGTCTTTTCTCTAAAGAAACCCCACCCTGGATGAGCCCTTCTCCCCCTGACAGTAAATCAGGGACATTAACTTGGCCACATTGGCCAACCTGTGGTCTCTGCTTCCTCCTGGTCCCTTCAGCTGATCTCAGAGCAGCCAAGATTTCGCCCCTAAGCAATTGATATTTCCACTCTGACATGAAATACATCAGGAATTACACCATTAAAAATCTCTTGCATTCATTACCCATTGAAGTGTCAACCTTTTGACAGCTGAATTGTCAAGGTTGTGTCAATAAGTGACATTAATAAGTTTTTCCATAATCCTTAGTGGATCCACTGGTTGCTAGGCAAACTTTTTATTACAGCATTGCATGAGATGAAGAAGTGCAAAAAGATCTATTAAAAAATGGCAAAGTCGTCCCCCCTCCCCAGAGCAGTTTAACAAAAAGCCATTTACAAAATCAAGACGAAATAGTGTAGAAATTACCAGGGACTTTGCTGAGGGGGAAATGTTTTGAGTTGTGCATCATTTGCCTGAGTTTTACACAACAAAATATTTATCAGAAACTTTGAAACAGTAATTTCTTCCTGAAAATTCAACAAAGCAAAACACAGCTATCTGCCAGTTTCCATCTGAATTCCTTCAGATCCCTAACTATCAGCACAGCTGCATCAGCACCTTAGGGAATACTTGGGAAGTAAGGCACTATTCATGGGAATCTCTCCCTTGGTTCTGACTAATATTTACTCTGGGATATGTAGTTAATTTATAAACATTCACTTTCAGACATTCTTCATTTTCTGGGTAGACCTAAACTCACCTGAATGGCTGCACTATCTGAATGGTGCCTTCATCCCAGAGTTCCCATTTTTACAGGATTACAGCTACAGATTTATACCCTTAAAAGGGCCTCTGTCAAGCATCAGAACATAAAACAAAGCCCTGTAATTGAGTCGTTCACCTCAATCCCCTGTGCTCCAGCAGCCCCAGAGAACAGCCCCTCTCCCCTTCTGCCTGGCTTTAAGACCTCCAGCCTGCCCCACGCTCCCCCTTGCTCCTGCAGCACCTCTGGCTGCTGACAGCCCTCCTAGACCCAGCAGAAGAGACCCATCTCCTCTTCTTCAAAAAGGACCAAAAACCTCTGATCACCTCTTGCCAGGAGGCTTGGCCACCACCCTGAAATATTCCCTTTCCTGCAAGTGCCTGAAGGTTATTAATGAAGGTTATTAATGAAGGTTATTAATCCTTTTCCTTCAGCCTGTGCCACCTAGCAGCCCCACCCCAGCCTGCCATGGCCAGGACTGCACAGATTTTCTGCCTGCTCCATGCTCTGAAGTCTCTTGCCCTTCACTCCCAACCTATCTAAAATATTTAACGAGTGCTTGAAACAGGCACCAACATTTAGTTTGTCTCCTGAAAAACAAGGGGGAAAACATATGGGTAATATGCAGCCTGTTTTGCAAAACAATAATGAAGCATCTGGTAACTTCTCCAGGAAAAGAAATGGAAGCCAAGGGGGTATTTTGCAGAACTTGGAAGCGTGCATGGGATGGTGTGCTGTTATCCAGCATGTGTCTAAACACACACAGTCTCCTAACACAGCTTGAGGGGAGATATTTGGTGTTTTCATTGTAAATCTCTGGCAAGCACAGCACTCGGCCACTCTGTTGCTGGCAGCAGGCAGCATGTATGCCCAAAAATGCAGACATGGCTTGTGACAGAGCCATGGGCAGATCACACCTTCCCTGTGGCATAGCCAGCAGAGGAAACCCCTCACAGCCCAATAGATTTTTGCCAGCTGGAGTGATAGACCTATCCTAAAATTCAGTTTTTGCCTTCATTTAAAGTTCAGCATCAAGTCTCATTCTATCCCCTGCTATGACAAATAAGCAAACTCAGTTTGTGTGATCGAAATCTGAGGCATCAAAAATATGCCTTCCAGATATCCCTTTTATTGTATTACTACACTCCCCATAACCATGCATAAAATGCCAGATTTAACAAGCAGTACATATAATGCACTACATAATGCTCATGCCATGTATTAGGCAGTGTGTGTTGATCCACAATATCAGCTGGTACAACAGCCCCTGGCTTTGCCTTAGCAGTGGAAGAAAACGACACTAATTAGAGAACTGTAAGAGAATTGAAACCCAAGTTGTATATTAGACTATAAAAAGGATCAATGCTGACAGAGGGAAGGGCATGCAAGCAGAAAACACTCAGCAAGGACGGGATCAAAGGCAGGACAAATAGACTGTAAACACTCTGTCATGTGCAAACACCTCCAAGGTGTGCTGAGGATGTGAGGAGCATCCTCCTCTCAGCAGGAGGCTGCAGGCACATTTGGTGTGGCCTAACTTGCCAAGAGATCACTGCCAACTCACAAAGGCATTCCTCAAAGCCAGGCACGCTCTGCTGGGCTGGCCTGGCAGTGAAATGGGAGAGCTGCTCTCCATGCAGCAGGCAGCAGCCAGCCCTGGCTCTGCTCCACCTCCAGCACTGCAGGTAGAGCAGGGCTGGGGCACGCTGGGCTGTGCAGGAGCCCTGGGGGGACACCCAGCAGCCCAGGATGGCTGTGCAGGACACCCAGCAGCCCTGGCTGGCTGTGCAGGACACTCAGCAGCCCCACACTGGGTGTGCAGGACACTCAGCAGCCCAGGCTGGCTGTGCAGGACACTCAGCAGCCCAGGCTGGCTGTGCAGGACAACCAGCAGCCCAGGCTGGGTGTGCAGGACACCCAGCAGCCCTGGCTCACCTTGGGGAGGGAAGGTCCAGCAGCAGGTCCCAGTTCAGGTCCCAGCACACACTGAGGGCTGGAAGGGGGCTCAGCCCACACTCAGCTCACACTCCTGCCCTGGGACAATCAGGCTCTGCCAGGCCAAGCCCTACATCCACTGATCCCAGCCAGCTCCTCAGAGCCCCGTGTTAACCCCCATCTCAGCTGAAGAAATGTTTTCATTTAGATGCAGCACATTTCCTAAAACAGTCCTCAGAAACACTAAGCCTTGGATGCTCTTCCTCAAATCCACAGCCCAGGCCCAGATTCCCTTTTTGTTGAGGAAATTCCACAGGGGAATGGCACAAGGGAACAGCCAAGCTACAGAGCTGGGGGTTCAGGTGACCTCCAGCCCCCAGGTACCAGCTCCAGCTGTCAGGCAGGAGCTGCTGCCACATCAGCAGCTTCACCTGTCCCCTGTGTGTCCCCACCAAGAGCAAAGCAGCCCTCAGTGGCTCGAGAGGGTCCCACACCCATTCCCCAGCTGCCCCTCATGTCACTCTCTGAGCCTGTTTGATCTCTCTGCACCCCCAACTGGAGACAGACCCTTGGCTCTGAATATTTGTGCCCTTTGAAAATTAGAAGGAGGGGAAGGTGGAAGTTTTAAAAATTTCAGCCTTAACCAAAACCAGTCTTCTGTACAGTGCCTAAGCATGTAGAATTCCAAGGAAGAATTAATTATTAATATCTTAATGTAATGAGAGCTGCAGTTTTCATTCTCCTCACAGCTGTCAGGGAGGCACAGATGCAGCAGCACCTTGTGTAATTGGAACCTTTATTTTACAAACAGTGTACTAGCCTGTGTTTTATCTCCTCTGTTCCCTGTGTAGTACAATCAAGGCTCACCAATCAAGGCTCCTTCCCCTTTGTTTGCCCTTCAGATACTGCAGAGAGCCTCTTCTGTGCCTGCACAGGGAGAGTGCTGTGACACAGCTGCATCACAGAGCTTCTGTCCTGAATTTAAGGTATCCCCAAAGTGCCAACTGGCAGCACATTCCAGCCTGGACAGGTGCTGTTCTCCAAAAGATACCATTATGTATCAACAATTAACAAATCTGTGAACAGATTTCCTTTGTACTCCTTGGTACACAGGATTTCAATACACTGCAGAAGGACTGCAGTGCCTGGATGGCAAACAGAAACACAGCCAGCTGCCAGAGCTGACACATGAACACAGCACAGCAGCTCTGCTGAGCCACAGAGGGATGGGAGTGCACACAGACCATGATCCTGGGGAAAATCCTTCAGCCACAGCCAGGGCAGAGGCAGTCCATGGGGACATTTGGAACTGCAGGGTATCAGCTGCAGTGGAAACCTTGTCAAATCTCAGCCAGTCATGGCACTTCAAAGGGACATATTTGGTGTGAGCATTTCAAGCTCAACACTCCTGCTGTTCCTGGGAAGGTCCCTGAAGTTTTGCCTGGGCTAACTACAAATTTTCACAAATATTTTGCTTGAAGATCAGGATACTTTTTTTACTTGTTCCAGCATATTTTTTTGCTTGCAGGTAAGGCAAGTTCTGGGGAGCAAAGAAACAAAGATAAAAACAGCTTTAGTTTTCGTGATAACCTGCCTGATTTTGAGATCATTTTATAAGTTCATGCCCATTGACTATAAATATGAATTGGATGAAGAGCCAAGAATACAGCCTGGATGATGTGAGGAGGGAAGACTGTTAATGATCAGAGCTGGAGACACAGTATCAGACTTTGCAGGTGAGCTGAGTAACTGCACCAGGAAAACCAGGACCACCTGAGCAGTGCTTTGGCTTCAGACACGAGAGGAGCAGAGGCTGTGCTTGGATACAGCCACCTAGAGAATGGGCTGCTTTGAAAGGGAAGGAAAAGCAAACAGGATTTGGGTAAGTGAGCAGTAGAACGTGTGTCCAAATATCAGATCCTCTCCCCAGCCTTAGCACCACATCATGGGCACAGAATCTTCATTATTTTAGGAATAGAGGAAAAGGATGTATAAGCACAATTAGAAAACTAAAGCAGTTATCAAATGATGAAGTTAATTTACCTTGAGCAAACCTCTGGTAACCCTGCAGTCCAAGATCAGGGCAGGTTTGGAGGTCTTTTTTTCTCGGGGAGTCACAGCTGGATCTCACAGCTGGATCTGGCCCAAGTGGGCATCTCTACTGCCCTGAGCTGTGCCACTTCCTTCCCCAGCCAGCAGCAGCAGAACAAGCAGGATTTATATTTCCTTCACCAGGAAGTCTCTAAAGGTGGGTGAATGTACCTGCCCTGGGCTGGCTGCCCTTCTCTTGGAGCACACAGGGAGTGTGAGCCTCACCCACTGCCCCTGCCTGGCTCTGTGCCCTCCTGCCCACCTCCCCTCCCTCCTCCCAAAGAGCCCGAGGGAAGACAGCAGCAAGGGCATAAGGAAGCTTTGGATCAGGGTCTGCATTCCCCACCAAGTCCCAAGAGCTCAGAAGCTTTCAGCTGTATCCTGTTCACATCTTTCCCTTGTCAGACATCCCTTGATGAGAACAGGTTCTGACAGGAGGGGAGGAAGAAGGAAATTGCATAAACAAAAGTGTAATTAAATTCCTCCTGCAGATCAGGTCTTGGTTGTTATTTTTCTTCTTTCTGGCACATTCTGGACAGTTCTTTAAGGAATTCTCTGCTAAATGAAGCTCAGAGAGCAGGTTAAGGGCTCCTTTTTCAAAGGAGTGGCAAATGTCTGATGCTTTTGTTCCACTCCCACTGCCTCATGCCATTTGCACCAACGTGAGCATTGATGGGGGAAGCACAAAGTGTTTCTTTTGAAGACTGAAATGAAAGCACCAAGGCCATGGCTGAATTATGCAGGATGAAAGCACACTTCCCCCTAGAGCCAGGTTCCCTGGGGTGTAGTCCTGGGCTGTCTCAGCCACTGCTCTCAGCATCACAAAATGCCAGCTGACTGATGCTGTTAGTGTTCCTCAGGCCTCTCATCAATCACAAGTTCAGCCTTTCCCAGTGAGCTACTTTGGGAAACAAGGGAAACAAGGGAAACAAGGCCATTCCTCCTGCTCATCCTGCTCTGCAGATTTGCAGTGGTTCCATTACTCTGAGTTAGACAGGTGCTTTGTTTCTCCCCTCACACAACTTCTAGGTACAAACTGCTTTTGATTCAGCACCCAGATTAAATCTTTACCCCATCTCAATTTTCTGATTGGAAAAAGGCCTGAGGCAAATTCAAGGAAAATTGTCCCTGATTCCTTCTCTCAAAGTAAAGCTGTGACATATTTAAGAAGTACACAGAGGATGTTGAGAGTAAGGTGTTTTCAAGGCTGCCTGGAGAAGACCATGATGTCCTGAGGAGAACACACAGTGATGTCACACTGAGCTGCTCTGCTTTTGTTCAAGGTTACTGGGCAGAACAAACTGAAGATATTCCTTACAGTGGGGACAGTAGATCAACTCCTGATATTTTACCTGCAGGCAGAACATCACCCTGAAATTCCTGGAGTGCTTCAACAGATCAAGACAAACTCCAGAGGCTGAACACAGTTAAAACAGGTTAGATCTTCTAAGAAATAAAATGCAAATTACTGAATTACAACAGGCATGTTGTAGTTCCATCCCATGTCCAACCAGACCTTTGCTCACTTTCTGACAACCTGTTTATAATATGTGCAACTTGACACAGTGCAAGGTTTAAAAAATTAAAGATGCTGAAATAGTCATTCAAACTCATAATCTTATTGCCCACATGGAAATGTTACCATCCCTTTCAGGTATTTCAGCATGAAATTCTGGTGAGACAATTATCCAAAAACTCTTAAAGGCTCAATATTAATAAGCATTACCTCAATTTCTTCTAAAACCAAAATTATGTCTGATTTTCTCTCAGTATTTCTACCAGCTGAAAGTTATGCTTTATTTTGAGGGGCATAAAAAAGGAAGCAGCAAAGTTTTAAAGAAATTGTCTTGAAAGCTGGAGAGAAAAGGAAAGAAAAGAATCTTTCAACTCCAAAATGCAAGGTAGACAGCAAATCCCCACAATTTAAACCAGCAAGGACTACCTAATTTTGCAATCAAGATTTCTGCATTGACAGCTTTATTTCTCAAGTTTTAACTTGATAACATTTAGCATCATTTCAGAAAGTATTTGTTTACATGGAGGTTTATCTTACTTCTAAGATACTTGATTATTTTGTTGGGTTTTGGGCTGGTTTTTTTAGCTAATATGAGAATGACAGTGATAGTTAAAAAAAAAAAAAACACAACTTTAGTTATACCTACAGTAGAGGATAACTTTCTCTGAATAGCATTTAAATAAATCCAGACTCCAAAAACTATCAACTTAACACATTAGATGGATTTGCATGCATTTCAATTCATTACTTAAAATGGTAACAAGTGTGCTCACACAAAACCAACCCTCACTCACTCAGTAACTCAGGGGCACTTAGCTGACCCTGGCTAAAGGTCAGTGGTGTTTTCCCAGGCTGAGGAAGTGATTTACTCGGGTGATCCTGAAGAGGGGGAACTCCAGCTCCAAGTTCTGCCTTCCTTGCCCGATTTTAACACCTCACCAAAACTTCTGGGGGAGCAGTTCCTCATCTGAGAGTGGAACACACCCAGGGCCTCCGTGGGAACATGGGGCTGCTCACTTCCACACAGCAGCTCCGGGAAATCCAGCAGCACAGAGGCACTTCCCAGTGAATCAGCTACAGAGGGAACTGGGGTTCTTCAGGGAGGCCTTGAGAATGAAATGGGATGGCTCCACCAGCAGCATCCTGAGGGACACAGATTCCAGGATCTCTGTGCCCTGTGCTTTGGGAAGACACTGTCCATGCAGCCACATGGATGGATGGATGGATGGATGGATGGATGGATGGATGGATGGATGGATGGATGGATGGATGGATGGATGGATGGATGGATGAATGGATGGATGGATGGATGGATGGATGGATGGAGGGATGGATGGATGGATAGATGGATGGATGGATGGAGGGATGGATTGATGGATGATGGAAGGATGGATGGATGGATGGATGGATGGATGGATGGATGGATGGATGGAGGGATGATGGATGGATGGATGATGGATGGATGGATGGATGGATGATGGATGGATGGAGGGATGATGGATGGATGGATGATGGATGGATGGATGGATGGATGATGGATGGATGATGGATGGATGGATGATGGATGGATGGACAGCTGCACAGACAGACACTTAATTAACAGTGGCAGTGACTGATGAGCCTATGGCCAGCCCATTTCACCTGCAGCTTTGGGGTTTAAGTTGCAAACTGCAGCTGCATAATCCCTGCACTGACAGGCTCCCCCCTGAGCATGGCACAGCCCAGGGCCCTGTGTGCTGTCCAGTGCAATTCCAGGGACCTGGGCAGCTTCCAGGGAGCAGACACTCATCCCAGTGTGCTCGGCAGGAGCCTGTGCACCACATCTTTTGTGCTGACAGGGACAGCTTTCCAAAGCCTGTCTTCTGGTCTCAGCTGTAATACAAACAATAATCATTCCAGGGAAAAAAAAATGAGATGAAGCATTAAAGCATTTCTATACTTTTTAAGAAGGTTTGAGTAATGACATGAATTAAAATTGCTAAATGAGTGAGGGTTATGATTCTCTGCAGAGAAGCAAAGAAATAGTCTATGGAAACAGTAGGACTTGTAGTGTTTGGAAATTCAAATGGAGAAATTGTTGGGATGGTGTCAGCTTTGGAGAAAACAGTTTAAAACCCCCTTTATACATCTTTCTCTAAAACTAAGATTAAAATTGATCTCAAATGTAAAAAATCATATTTTGCCCAAGAGTCAAACTAACAGCAGCATATTTCTTTAAAAAAAAATTCAGAGTTACAATAAAAATTGTGGTACACAATCCCTCCCATCAAATCCTGACAATAATTTTTATTGTCAATAGCAGCACTAAATGATTACCCATCTTAGCTGCAGAGGACATGCAGCTTATATGAGCCAAACAATTGCCAGTAACATGCAAAAAAGTAAAGAAAAAGCATTATCCAGATTACTAGAGCAGCAACCTACTGTAACAGGCTTATATAGTACAACCTGTAGAAATATTCATTTATCTCTTTGCTTAATGCAATGCCTAGTACATGAAAATGGTACTTTGTACCATCTTATTTACTACAGGCAAGAAGTTTAATGCAGGAGAACATATTAAAGGTCATTTCCATTCTTTGAAATAATTAAGTGTAGCACTTGCAGAATCCTTTTAGGGAGATTTGCAACAGAAAATGCTTTTAAATAACTCCATGGGTAACTGCATTAAAATAAATCCTCAGACAGCGGAGGCTGGACAAAGAACTTGAAATAAAACAGCAGCCCCCATTTGAGAGAGTCCCAAGGTGTCTTGAGTTTCCAGACTGCACACCCTTCTGTCCCATGGCTCTTGTAGGCCCAAGAGGAACATTTTTATGTGCTTGCAACTAGATTAATTCAAGATTCCCATATTGGAACAAACCTTTAGTGGACTGGAAATACAACACGTTCTTCACTGTCATTCAACCAGATCTCTCAATGGCTCCAAAAACACCAAGGCCATTAAAGGGAAGCTCACTAAACAAGAGCAGGAATCAAGCTGAAAACCCCACAGTCCTGTGGTGCTGGACGCAGAAACTCCTCTTGTCATCTTGCAGGAAAGGTTTGGTTCATTTGGAGGACAAAAAAATGTCAGAACAGAAGCCAGCACAGGAGAATCTGGGTCTGAACCAGTGAGGGAGACCCCAGGCAAGCCCAGCACTGCTGGCACGGCCAGAACCCAATTCCTGCCTCTCTTTTAGGGGGGCATGTTTTTATTAGATAGGGCACTTTTAAGAAATTGTTTTTAATACTCTTTGTTCAGTGTTGTCTCCTCTTGAGGAAGCGTGGCAAAAATACCCAAAGCTGGTGATAATGAGAGAGATGAACAGAGAAAGGGGGGAAAGCAAAGAGGAGGCTCCTGTATTTTAATCAGCAGTTGTAGTTCACATGGCAGGAATCATTGAGCTTCCACATGCAGGAAGCACAGAAGAGGCAAGCACATCTTCCCTAAATTAGGTCATAAGAGGAGCAATGGGATGTGTCAAAATTATGAGGTGGAGAGGCTCCAGCTGTGTAACATTCTGGTGGTCTCTGTCAGTGCTGGCAGCTACAAGGACACTGCCGTGCTTGAATTGCAGCAGGTGACATTCCCGAAGCAGTGACAGCTCACAAACTGCACTGAGCTGCTCCCAGAGCCACTGAAATGCTCCTTGAGCTGCCCACAGGGACAGCGTGAGCCCCAGCAAAGCCCTGCTAGTGCTCCCTGGGCATCAGCTCCCAGCAAAGAGTGAACCTAAAACAGCCCTCAGAGAGCAGGGGGATGAGCTTCTGCCTGGGAAACCCTTTAATTCTGCTCATTTATCACTTCTTAGAATCAGTAATCACTTGCTTCTACCTAAAAGCCATGAAACCCAAATGGAAAAGCGAAAGTGATGGGAAGTGTCACCATGTTCCTTAAACATCCTCAGGCTGCTGGCACTGGGGTGAAGTGCCAGCAGGTGAAGGAGTGCTGCCTGCTCATTGATGCTCACAGCTGCACTCCCCCTGTGCACAGCAGCAGGGTCTCTGCCCACGGGCAGCACCTTTGGGCAGGGCAGCCCCCCAAAGAGGGAGTGAGATGCCACTCAAAGCCTTGTCCTCCCAGCACAAGTCACTGGGGCACAAACATCAGGAATATTTTCCTGCTGAACTCTGCTGTCAGCTACAGGCTGTGATTTCTACCCTCAGACACATTACAAGCATAATGGAGAACACATAAATGAATGCACAATCATTACAGATATTTATAAGCATCCTGCTGGTGAGAGATCATGCCTATAACTCATATGTGGTAAAGCCACAAAATTATGAAGGTCTTCCTAGCACAGTCGTTCATAATCCAATGGGAATCCATTATATTTTTATTTCTCCTGCTACAAGAGGAAATTTATGACTGTCTGTATTTCATATTATATTTTAGAGGTGATGATAATGTAAAAGCAGCCTGGACTCAAAATGGAATAACTGATTGAGGCAAAGAGCCATTGCACTAAATGTTCTTGGTTTCTTAAAGAAATAAGCAACTACAGCTTTTTTAATTTTTGTCATGGAATTCACTTCAGAAAAACATTTTCGTCAAATTAATTTCTTTCATTTAATTTAATTTTCCTTTCAGGCACAGAGGTCTGGATTTATTTGATTTCCTTACCAAACATACAAATTCAGGCTCTTTCAGAAACACTTAAATACCTCATTCTCTGATCTTTGAGTCTGGTCCTTCCCAAGCCCCTTTGCAGTCAGTACTGAGCTGTTCTCAGCCCAAATGGAAATTTCAAGACTCTTACTATTTATCTACTTCCTTATTGTGCTGTGAGACATAAGCTCTTGGTGTGTTTACATGTATTTAGGAGTTACTGTGGTGACACCACCAAAAGAGGCCAAGAATTAATGTCAGAGTTGTCACACCTAACTATGCACAATTCGATGGGTTTGAGTTGTACTTATTCCTTCTTAGAACTGAAATAACATTTGTTGTAATAACTATCCCATGTCCTCTGCAAAAGTGTTCCTTTACCAGTGCTGTTAATGTGGGGTTTGTTATTATTTCTGGGATAAGTGTCCTATTACATCCATTTTATTTCCTAACAGCAATGTAATTCTGTTCATATCTTTGCAAACCCACCACATTTTCATTTTCAGATTCTCAAGTCCCCAGTATTAAGGATAGCATTGCCATATTCTGGTAACAGCTTTTTAAAAGCAGTAAATTCTGTTCTCTCTTGAAGGGTTGCCTTTCCAGGGGCATGAGTATTTCAGAGCAGATCCATAAAAACTGACAGCTAGCTAAACTTTATACATCTTGACCTCACTAAGAGTCCTGTTTCACCTGCAGTAGAGCCATTTATATTGGCATCATGTGTTACACAAGTCTAGCTGCAGTAAAATTACCCTTAATAAGCCAGACTATATTTTAAAAGAAGATGTAATAATGGCTATAATATTTAATGTGTCATTTAGCTGTCACATTAATAGTAAATCCATCAGTAAAGATGACAGAGACACAGTGATTTAGCAGTCACCAATCCAGACCATCACAGCTTTATCTTAACACCAGCAAAGAGCATTTTGGGTCTGAACCATGTAATTTCTCAGATGGAAAATTACTTTCTTGAGGTTCCTGAACAGTCACAATTACATGGGACTTGTAATGAGGCTGTTCAAAATTAGTCAGGGTACCAGAACATGGGTCTAGCAAGGGTAAAACATGATGCTATTTTCAAATTTTACTGGGATACCTCTTGATGGACTATTTAAATTTTTTAAAATATCATTGTGACTACATAGAATTTCATACTGTGATGGTGCTTTCTTCTTTTCATACTAAGCAAGCCTAATGCTGGGCAAAGGTACAAATTTATTTCCCCCAGTGTGATGCCTGAATTGCAACTGAGCTCCTGAATGTTTCAGGGATGTCAGCCCCAAGCTCTCTTAGTTCACCAAGGAAAACTCCAACTGCCCAAAGAGCCTCCTTTCCAAGGAAAGGCAACAGCTCCAGTTCCACATGCCCTGTTGTCCCTCAGTTCATTGAAAAGGCCACTGGTGCAGTTTTAGCAGTTGCCACATGGCTCATGTGCTTGAAACCCTTTCCTCAGGCACTGGGCATTTCTCTCCAGCCTCCCAGAGCAAGGGAAAAGCTCCACAGCCCATTACAAACACCCCAGGCCATTGGATCACCCAGATTAGAAACCCTCTAAAGACTACCCAGGAAAACACTTGGGTGTGCCCCCCTCTGCTTTAGGCTGGTTCCAGTCTGTGGTGCTGACCACCCCAGTAACAACCTTCATGGCAGCTGTGCTCTGCTCAAAGATTCAGTAGCCTCTGGCCACAGATAGCCATCCACCAAGCAACCTTAAATGTTCTCCTCTCAAGGTTAAAAAAGTGTGTTTAGGATTACTTTGGCTTTCAGGTCACATTCTTGCATCCTTCCTGAGCTCTTGCTTCCCTGGAGATTCTGCCCGGTGATGGATTCAATGTGTTTTTCCTCCTGTTCTTTAAAGCTGATTCATTCATCACACTAGGTGGGGTACATTTTTTAAGCATTGGAATGAGAGCTGGTCAGCACAAAACAGCATGTGTGAAAGGGAAAATTGTGCTCAAAGCAGTCCTGGGGTAGTGCTGGGGAAGAGTCCAGAGAAATGCACAAAAACCTCTCTTATCAAACCCAAAACTTGTACCAAGCAGCTCACTGCACCTCCCTCTCAAAATCTCTGGAACCTCAACTGATGTTCCAGTAGTTATCCTGTATTAAGAGTTACTCATATTAGTCTGGAATATGGCCAAAAATTTCAACATTTTCTCTCACCTTTCCTGAGGCATCAGGAAAGGAAAATGCTCCCCAGCCAGCCTGGATTGGTGTTGTCTACACAATGAACACAACACCACAGACAGAAACCATTGCAAGTATTTTTCAGATCACTTTTAATAGGCAATGACTTTTCTCTATATATGTTCTCTTTATCTACACTCATTCTCTTGGCTGTCCCATATTACTGCCATAGAAGATCTTTTAGCAAACAAGACCAGCTCTCTTTGCAATCAGAGCTGTGCCCATCTTTATAAGATAGCTCTCACCATTTGCTTTTCATGTTACAACCAGAAGGAATTAGGATGTAAAACATACATCAAATAACAAAGCTACACCCAAGATGGAGTAAATGTGGAAACTGAGGAAATCTCTTAAAATCAGATTAAATTAATAACAGGCTCTACCTTTGCACAGTGCAGAAATACATTCTTACTAGAAATTCCCTGGTCACCAAACCTTTGGCCCTTGTAAGTCCAGCTGTGAGTTTGGGACTGTCACAAAGCCCAGGGCACTGGGGTTTCACCCCTAGGGGCAGGCACCACTGCACTGTGTGCACATAAACAAACCCACTGTTTAGAACTCAGGTTGTTAATACCCAACAAAATCACAGAACACATTTTGAATTCCGACCTAAAAGCATTGTTGAACTACTGGCACAGAAAAAAAAATTAAGCCCTAGAGATGAAATCTTTCTGCTGCTGTTGATTTTCATGTATCACTAACCTACATAATCTGTTATTTAATCTACCATCACTGATTTTAATGGGCCAATGCTGATGATTGTTTTAAGCTGTCATTAAATACAGAAATGAAGACAGACAGATGTCACAGTCACAGGGGAGACACTAACCAGGCACAAGGGGTGTGCCCACTGAAGTCCTATCAGCACTCAGGGTGATTACCGTATCTTGAGGCAACAGCTCCTCAGGAGGGGGCTTCAGATAGAGGCAAGGGGGACACAACCCTTATCTGTTGGAGGAAGCTGATATACACAGCAAAGGGAATCTTGGATCTCCTCCAAGAGCTCCTATTTCTAAAATGCATTAGTGTTAAAAATGCTACACAAACACAGAAAAACAATTTTCTCCCTTTCCTTGCTTTGTTTCCCCAATAGCCAGTTTCTGAGGTATGAAAAAAAACCCCACACAGTCTCAAAAGAGAAAAGCCCACTATAAAGGTACAAGTTTGCCATTCTACCACAGTCTATACCTTCTTTCAGCAAAGTCCAAACACAATGTGCTTCCTGTCCCAAGCTTTGTTATGCAACGGAAATCCTTTCAACAGAAACATAGATGGGTCAAAACATACCAGAACTACTGCATTCAGGTAGAAAAAAATTCCCTTTCCCACCCATTATTCTATTCAAAGTGTGCTTGAAAACATGAGTGGCACCCAGGTTGTGTGTGCCCCTTCACCATGATAGCTGAGTTTCTCTGAATGTGTTCAGAGAGCTGAGAAAAGAGCTGGTCATTTTCTCTTCAGTAAAAATCTCCTCTTGTGACAAGGAAAGGGGACAAAACATACAATAATTAATCCAACAAGTCAGCACGTGCTACAAATGCTGTGGGAAATCCTGGCTGGGACATTGGATTTGCCCAGCACCACCAGAGCCCAGCCAGAGCCACAGACAGGGACAGAGCAGAGCACCCCACTCCCAGCTGCACTGGAGCTGTTCCTCACTTGGCTCTCCTTCAGAGATCCTTTGGCCCTGCACACCCCTGCAAGAGGAGGATGGAGGATGGAGGAAGCAGCTCATGACCCAAGCACACACTCGACACCCTGAGGGGCCAGGCACTGGATGCACCTCAGCAGCACCCCCAGGGTTTGTTTTTTTGGTTTTTTTTTTCTTTGACTGCTGCTGATGAAGTTCTGTGTGTTTGCATCATTTATAGCACAGAAACAGCTCACACTACATAATGCATGCAGCAACATGCAACCAATCCAATTAAAACCAGAAGTCAGCTTCTGCTTCCCAGTAAATGAAGGCAGCAGTTGACTTTAAGGGGTAATAAAAGCCTTTAAAATCATCATTGTGGTTCTTACTATTTTCAAAAAATATCCTTCCAAGTCACATCAACCTCCAAGAGTAAAACCAGAATTCAAATTACCTGACTCATTCCAGCAATACTATTCAAGAAAATGGGACAATTCTTCCCACCATGGGGCACACAGTAAGTTGTATTGTCATAGAATTCTGTCTCACAGATAGGATCCAAAATGAAAAATTTAAGCCAATCTTGAAGAAATATGACCCACAAAAGACCAGGAAATCAGTAAGAAAATCAATAGGAAATAATATTTGAGCTATTCACAATCAGATTTGTCTCACAGAATCATAGAATTTTTTAGGCTGGAAAAGGCCTGAGACCATCAAGTCCAACCAGCACTGCCAGGGCCACCATGTCCCCAAGAGCCACATCCACATGGCTGCTAATTCCTCCAGGGATGGGGACTCCAGCTCTGCCCTGAGCAGCCTGTTCAGAGGCACAGAGTCAG
This sequence comes from Sitta europaea, assembly GCA_013400255.1. Lineage (NCBI taxonomy): Eukaryota > Metazoa > Chordata > Aves > Passeriformes > Sittidae > Sitta > Sitta europaea. The sequence continues at coordinate 117,136 of VXBS01000187.1, forward strand.
GAGGAGGTTCTGTTCAGTCACAGAGTCAGGAGGAGGTTCTGTTCAGTCACAGAGTCAGGAGGCTGGAGGAGCCCTCCCAGCACATGGAGTCCCACCTTGTCCCCAGCCCAGAGCTCTGGGTGCCACCTCCAGCCCTCCCTGGGACACCCCCAGGGATGGGCACTCCAAACCCCCCTGGGCAGCCCCTGCCAAGGCCTGGCCACCTTTTCCATGGGGAAATTTCTCCTGGTGTCCCCCCTGAGCCTGGGGCTGTTCCCTCTGCTCCTGTCCCTGTTCCCAGAGCCCAGGGCTGTGCCCTCCTGGCAGGAGCTGTGCAGAGCCAGCAGGGCCCCCTGAGCCCCCTCTGCTCCAGGCTAAAGCTCCAGTTCCTCAGTCCCAGTTCTTGACAAGCCCTTCAGCAGTACCCAGTCACATAATTTAACTTTTACGACTTAACCTGCAGCATGGTGAATTGATAAAAATGTTGCCCTAATGCCTCCAACGCCTTCCAGGAGTGGAGAAAGGAGCACTTTATAGGCCAAGGCTGGCCTGAAGATTTCATCTGCACAATGTTCAGCACAGCAGGGCCCTGTTCCATCCTGGACATCACAATAAACTTCCTCAGCAATGGTCCCAGCAGTCCCACCATCATTTGTGGCACTGCACCTTTGTAGATGAGGTGAAGCTGAAAAGAGGTGATTTAGCCCTGGAACAGGAGAGCACCAGGACCAGACCCCACATTTCCCTCCAGTCAGGAGGCTTTTGGCATGCACATCCCACCAGGAAATATTTTTGGCTCTGAGTAGGCCATATCTATTGTAGCTGGGGAAAGTCAGGAAAGCTGGATTCCATCACTCCAGATCCCCTGGTCCCACATCAGGGGCTGTTCCCTCCTGCTCTGCAGAGGTGTGAGGGCACAGTTCTGCAGAACAGAACAATCTGGAGGTGCCACAGGGCCAGAGTAAAACCTGAGGAGCTGCAGCAGGAGCAGGAGAAGGATGTTGAGTGCAGGAAAAAGGAGGAAATGCAGTGTACTGGCTGAAAAATGAGGGGGTGAGAAGAGAATCCCCAAACAGCAACAGAAAACACAAATTCTCAGCTTTGCAACAGGAATATCTGCAACATCCAATCTTCACCACCTGTTTGATCCCAGCAATTCCCTTCAAACCAGCATGCCACACCACTACCAGCCAAGGAACCACTGCAGCACCCCAGGCTCTTGGCTACACCTCATCAACAGAGCTGCATGCAACCACACTGCTCCTCCTGACAGACACAACTTCTGCAGAAGGAGGACAGTCTCTGACCCTCCAGCAGGAGCAGAATGAGACAAAAATTGTTCCACCACTGAGTTCTTTTTGTTCCACAAGCAGTCAATTTATGATGCAAACTCTGTGCATCTGTATTAACAGACTACATGACAGAGCAGGCTCAATTTGTCATGTGCTAGTTGCTCTCTTGCTCTGGAAAGCCAACACAAAACCTGGAATTTCTCATTTGCCTGATTTGTGATGCATTCAGCCCTTACTGAATAGTCCAACGCTGTAGCTACAGCTGCTCTTCATTTCCCTCTACTTCCAGGCTGTCAAATCAAAATAACACTAATGCTAATACTAATACTAATACTAATACTAATACTAATACTAATACTAATACTAATACTAATACTAGTAGTAGTGGTGGTAGCAGTAATAAATAATAGTAACAATGTAATCTTCACATATAACTCAAGACACCTGCACTGATCAATTAACACTAAGGAAATACAATTATATGTCCAATTATTCTTATTGTTAATATTAATAATAATAATTGTAAAGTGCAAGTTTTTGCACAACTGTTGTTTACAGCCTTAGTGAAAGCTGTTAATATTTGCATGTGTGTAATAATCAGAGACCGAGTCTGCTCCAATAAAGTGATTTATCATCTGACTTTGTTACAAGCTTTCCTGCAGTGTATTAAATTCCTCAGCCTGCCCACAAAAGCTGCCATGGGGTACCCATCCTGTTAGTCTCGATGGGACTGTGAAACAAATCTCCTTTTTGTAAGGATAGCAATAACATTTTTTTTTCCCCCATGTACAACAGGACAGAAAATCTTTGCTGTGACAGGCAGAGAGTACTTGTGGAACAAACACACACAGAGAAGTGCTCCTCTATTTTAGCACCAGAAAAGCTGTCCTTTGTTGGGCACCTTGCAGACAGTGAGATCCCAGGCAGCCAGGCTCGCTCCCACTTCTGTCCCCACACCCAGCTGGAAGAGCAGCCCCAGCCAAGAGCACATTCCCGGCTGTGGACTCACAGCATCCTCTGCCTCTTCCAGATGTGCTCCAGTTTAACGCTCCCATTTCAGAGCTCTCCTGCTCTCGTTTGCTCTGTGCAGCCCTGGCTGTGGTACCACCCCACGGGGAGGATTGGGAACGGCTCCTGTCTCCTGGCAGCCTCTCTGAAGATGAGAGGGAAGCACGTAGAAGGATTTCTCATTGTGCTGCCGTGCACCTGCAGCTGCCGGCCAAGGTCACGAGAGGAAACGATGAAATCCTTCAAGAGAGCCTTTCCTTTGTCATCTGAACACGGGCAGGAAGCACTGGAAGTGTCTTGAGAAAGGTTTTCTAATGAGCTCTTAGCCCAGCCGTGCAGAAGCCAAAGACAGATGATCACTGCAGGTCCCTTCCAGTGAAACAGCCTCTTCTACCCTACCCTGCCTGGAGGAAAAAGCACCAAGAGCTGGCTATTCCAGACCAAAATCCACATCCTCCTGTTCACAGGGATCCCCGTGCTTCAGAGCAGCCACAGAACCTGGCCTTGAGGGAAGGGGCCAAGGGCTGGGTCAGAGCAGCTCTGGCTGAACTGCCCCCTCCACCTGAATTCAGGTTCTATTGCTCAGCCCTTCAGAGAAGGCTCTGAGTTATTCTGCAGGATAAATAACACTAATTCTAGCCTTTTTATTGCATAGGTACTTGAAGCCCATTTAAAAATAATGCACTCAGAGTGCAAATAATACATAAAAGAAAGGGGGGGTGAAAAGCAAGTGTTTTAAAATTATGCTTTCTCTTCAAAACAGATTATTAAAGTTAAATCAGCATAATTTTCTGCTGCATTAAACTGGGGACAAGTCAAAATGGCTGCAAGTCTGCTTGAAGTAATTCATGAACATTTCTCTTTCCTCTTGTTTATTGTAAATATATCTTTACAGAATAAGTTAATTTCACTACATACTTTTTCAGGAGCAGTCTGGAAGACAGATCCTAACAGAGCTGCACAGTCCTTACAAACTTGCAAGATCAATCATTTTCCTTTTCTCTGAATTTCCAAAATTAATGTAAATTCTGAGAAGTCAAAGCAAGGATTTAACTGCATTAAATTTTCCATTATACTTTTAAATATACATATTCTCTCCTTTGAGATTCTGTTTGGATGTTAGGAAACAGCTCTTATTCTTTTTAATCTCTGTAAAAGTGCACAGGGATGGGCACAGTGTAACCATTTGTATGGTCAGGATGAAATATCAGCAAAAGAAAACTGTCCAGGGCAGACATATTTCAGTATGAATCATTAATTCATAAAGCTTGAATTTTTTCGTTATTCACTGCCAATTTTTCATCCTGAATTACTCCCTCAGTTTGCAGAGCTGCAGTGAGATCCTCAGAGCTCAGAAGTGTTGGTTTGTGGCTGGGGGGAGCAGCCCCACACCTCAAACTGAGCAATCCACAGGTAAACAGAAGATTAAAAATTATTTTTCCACTGCACTGCAAAGATCAGTCACTGAAACCTGGCATTTTATAGACTAAACCCTCCAAGGTCTGTGACTGATTTCCCAGATTATTTGCAGAGATACATCCTCATGCCAAAATTCCAAATGGCAATACCCAAACCCAAATACTCAGATTTCCATCTGATTTGTACCACCCCTGTGCTTGAAAGCTAGGAAGTTATTGATGCAATTATAAACATAGCATTAAGAATCAAATGCTGTTTTATCAGTTCTAGGGAAAGCCAGAAACTTTTATATTCCACATTCCACTGCAACAGCTAAATTCAAACCAGCACAAATCAGAGCAGCCTCACTGCAGAGGAGACATCAGAGCCTGCAGAGCTGAAATAAAGGCAAAGCCTGGCTGCTGTAGCCTGCTCACAGATGGCTGGCTTTCAACAGGCTGGGGGGAGAAATCCATCCTGACTGGTTTCCAAGCCATTAGGAGCTCTCACACATCCCCTCAGTGGCTGAAGGGGCACAATGCCCACTGCAGCACAGGGACAATGCAGGGGATGGCAGAGGCACTCTTAAACCATCTGCACAGGGCTTGGCAGCCAGTGCAGGACTGGCAGCCTGGGCCTGGGGTGTAATAAAGGGAGCGTAATAAATGAGTAAAAGTCACTGAACCAATTTACAAGGCATTAGTGCCTTGGCTCTCACACTTCAGCCCCTCAGCAAGGATTCATCCAGAGCAGCCCTCTCCACTCTGCTTTTGGCAAGTGCTCAGCTCATCCAACAGCTTTGGAAAAGACACATCACCTCCTTCCCTCAGCCCATGGGCCTTTGAGCAACACAAAGCCCATCTGGAACCCTGTGCTCTTGGGAGAAGGGTGGCAGCAGCCTGGGAGTGGGGTCTGTGTGATCCATGTGGAGAGCCCATGGAGTCTCACACAGGGTCTGTGGGGAGCTGCAGCCCACATCTGGCACTGCCCAGCCCAGCAGGGCTCCAAACAGATCACAGGGTGTCCCAGCCACTGACAGCCAGGGAAACAAAGGGAACATATGGCAGAGAGAGCTGGCCACAGCAGGGTGACACCAGCTGGGCTGGCACAGCAGGCCAGGCAGGGCCATGGCTGTGGCACAGCATTCTCTGAGTGTGTGTGTGGATGTGTGTGAAGGTTGAACAGGAGCCAGCAGTGTGCCAGCCCAGGGCTCCTGGCCTGGCTCAGGAGCAGTGTGGCCAGCAGGAGCAGGGGGGGCACTCTGCCCCTGCACTGGGCACTGGGGAGGGCACAGCTCGAGGGCTGTGTCCAGTTCTGGCCCCAGTTCAGGAAGGACAGTGGGATGCTCAAATGCACCCAGAGAAGGGCAGCAAGGCTGGGGAAGGGTCTAGAACACAAGTCCTGTGAGGAGGAGCAGAGGGAGCTGGGGCTGTTTATCCTGGAGAAGAGCAGGCTCAGGGGAGACCCCATCACCCCCTGACAGGAGGGTGCAGCCAGCTGGGGTGGGGCTCTGCTCCCAGGGAACAGCCACAGGACAGCAGGACACAGCCTTAAGGTGTGCCAGGAGAGGTTTAGGCTGGACTTCAGGAAGAGGTTCTACACAGAAAGGGTGACTGGGCATTGGAAGGGGCTGCCCAGGGAGGTGGTGGAGCCTGTGTCCCTGGGGGTGTTCAAGAAAAGGCTGAATGTGGCACTGAGTGCCATGGTGTGGGTGACAGGGCAGGGCTGGGTCACAGGCTGGACTCAATAATCTCAAAGGTTGATTCTGTGCCTCTGTGCCTGCATGTGTGTGTGTGGTTCTGTGTGGTTCTGTGTGGTTTTTTGTGGTTTTAAGGGTATTGTGTGGTTCTGTGTGTTCTGTCTGGTTCTGTGTGTTCTGTCTTGTTCTGTGTGTTCTCTCTGGTTCTCTGTGGTTCTGTGTGGTTCTGTCTGGTTCTCTGTGGTTCTGTGTGTTCTGTCTGGTTCTCTGTGTGTTCTGTCTGGTTCTGTGTGTTCTCTGTGGTTCTCTGTGGTTCTGTGTGTTCTGTCTGGTTCTGTGTGTTTCTGTGTGTTCTGTGTGTTCTGTCTGGTTCTCTGTGGTTCTGTGTGGTTCTGTGTTCCACAGCACAGCCACAGAGCTCTGACCCTGCATGCCCACACCAAGGGAAGGAGGGTGAGCTGTGTCCAGGACGTGCCAACATCAGTGCCAGGGCTTCACTGGGAATGCACACGTGGAGATTGAATCACTGGGGCTCGGGCAGCTCGCTCTGAGGACATGAAAGGAAAATCCAGAGACTTCAAGGGGCATCAAGGAAAGCATTTGAGTTATGGGTCATCTCACATCCTGTAAACACTGTTTCCCTTCAGGAACTGGTTTACTGGCACTCTCTGGAACAAAGCCCCAGTGAGCCACGTCCCTTCTCTGGCAGTTTGCACGTGGATACTGCACAGTGGGAGGGACAGTGGGGTGAGCAACAGCCCTGAAAGCAACCCCAGCAATGTGTGTGACCTGCCTCTGGTGGCACCCTGCTCTTTCCACCCCAGCACTGTAAAATCTTCCTCTCAAGATAAAACCCCTTCTGCACTTGAGTAGCCACATGAATCCCAGCACAGCAGAGCTATTTGTGTGCTGCAGCTTTTGGGATGACAGCTCTCATCTGCCTGGAATGGTTATTTGGTATATAAGTTGCAGTTCAAGCAGTAATCTGGCTTTTTATGTCCCCTGAAGCTCTCATAGAACAGTGAGAGGCATAAAAATTAGGTTTTGGACTTTTTTGAAAGAAAAATCAACATTATTTCAACCAGTTAGACCATTAAAAATCTTCTTCTGTTTTAGAGCTTTCTAGCAGACAATTGACTGCTGGGCAATTAAAGAGCCAGTAGTGCTGAGTGCAGGGACCCCTGCCCCTGGTCACCCCAGTGCTGAAGGCAGGAGCTTGCAGGCTGAGCCATTAATGGGCAAATGCTACAGGAAAGCCAGGGCCAGGATGGGCAAACACTTGTGTGAACAGTGCAGGAAGAAAAGGGAAGAGGCCATCAAAGCCCTGGTTCTGCCTGCTCCCTCACAGCTGGGACATGAGCACAGGGTCTGGAGCAGCCCCAGTGGGGCTCCCAGAGGGGAACATCAGCATCTCCTGCTGCCCCAGGACCTCCACACCACCTCCTGCACACTCTGCTTCTGGGGTTATTTTAGATTAATGCCACAGGCATAAAGAATGTTTGCACTGCAGTGTTTACCAAAAATTAAGATGGATGTTCTCCCTCTGATTTCAGATCTGGCATAGTAGAGATGAACCTTTGCCAAAATATGAGCCTCCCATTTCCACCACCAGTCTGAGGTGAAAGCTGGGCTGCTTCAACAACCAGAGTTCATGAATGAAAGGTGACAATTTTAATTCCCTTTGTTTAGGAATAGATTGCCTTGTTTTAGGTTTCTATTTTAAGGGCATTCCAATTAAAACAGATATGTTCTTCAGGTGATAAAAAAAATCACTGAAATGAAGACAGTTTATCAAAAACATTTGTGGAAAACTTTTTACCAGCTTCATACCTCTACACTAAACCTGCTTTTCCAACTGAAATCACATGTAAAGGTTAGTGTGCCAGGGTTAGCCTGCAGGCTTGTTGTTCCAAATCCCTGTGGATTGTGTCTTCAGTGAACACATCAAAGGGATTAATGATTCCTTCCTTCAGTTCAGTGGTGACGCAGATCCATTTTATGGCTTCTCCTCAGGCTGTTACAGAGTCTTAGTACAATATGGGTGCATTTTGTACCATCTATCTTTCCTGGCATTTCCAAACAAAGCAACGAGATTGTTAAGGATCATTCCTTTCTGAACATTTTAGAAAAAAGCCCCTGTAGTCATTAGTCTTTATGAAGCCAGAGGTGTCATTAAGGAGCATAATAAGGAAGGTGTGACCCTTCCACGAGAGATCTGGTGTAGTGAAATGAGTGTGGTACAGCCAGAGCAGTGCTCTGGAAAACATCTCAGCAGATGCTATCACACCTCCCCAGCAAACACCCAGTTCCACCAGCCTCAACTTAAATTCCTTGGCAGGTTTGGGTTTTTTTTAAGTACACCTTAAATTAAAAACAAATCAGAGCTACATTCCTTTGTTTAAGAAACCTGACAAGAGGAAGCTGAGTCAGAGTCGCTCCAGGATGTGCACCTCAAGCTGTGACAGAAAGGAAACCAGTGACCAAGTGGAAATGACTAAGAGCACTGCACTGCCCTGATTAAAGGCCCAGAAATAACAACACAACCTGCTGCAGAGATTATGCCTTCCACATGGAGCAGGAATTGTTATTTTTTAACCTTCAAGTAATGGCCCTTCCAGAGAGGCTGCAGATAACTGTCAGATGCAACTGCACATTTCAGATGGGAGGGATTTTACACTGATTAGCTGAGCTGCTGGAAATTAGCATTTGGGGTTTATTTTTATAGCTGAAGAAAGGCCCGTGCTCTTCCCAACCATATTTCCTAGCTGGTCAGAAAAATCCTGCTGTATCAAAACCAGTATCACTGCTGTGACTGAATTCCCAGCCTTGGCAGCCCTTCACTTGCACAGTGCCTGCAACGTGCTGGGTTTAGCAGGACAGAATACTAAATCTGACTTTTATAAACTGCTACAAAAGCATTCCTGGGCTGAACTGCCAAGGGTAGAACCCTTCCCTAGTGAGAGTCAGATAGTAGGATGAAAATTAAAAGATTATTAGTTGCAGCTGTGTCAATAGCTCTCTTTGGTTTTGATGACTGTGCTTATCAAGAAGGGCTTATATATCATATGGAATTTCACCATAATTCAAATTACTTGTGAAAAAAAGGAGAACTCTCAGTTGGTGAAAGGCATGGGGCTGCTTTATCCACCTTGCTGGGATTTGTGCTGGTTAGGAAGGCAATGAACTTGTTCCTACAACTATGTTTTTCATTAATTCTGTGAGGAGAACTTCCCAGAGCACTGATCAGATGAGACAGTGAACAAGCACTACAGTGCAAACCTGAAACCAAAGCAAAGCTGTAACCACAAATCAGCCTTCTCTGCTGGGTACACAGCAAGCAGAGGCACTGGAGCTCCTGATCACTGGACCAATCTCCTCAGCAAAAGATGAAAACTAAGTCTGAAGAAAGGTGCTTTAATCTCACATTTTTTCTGTGATCTTATTAACCCAGTAACTTTCACTAACCCCCTCCCTGTCTGTGCACAGTGAGTGCAGTCAGATTTTGCAGATTTAATGTGGGGAGTGAGAGCTGTGTTTCTGCCCATTATAACACATTATTCCTCTCAGCAGTAGCAAGTTGACAGTTATTACTTCAGATTCCCAGGAATGTCAAATTCAAACTATGCACAAGCACCTGTAAAGCAAAGTTGAGTTCTACCCCATCATTCAAGAGAGGGAAGACTATTTTAAGCTTTACTAGTCTGGCAAATTGCTCAGACTCCAGCATTTCAATAACACAGGCTAAACTCAAAGTTTCATAGAAAGAAATGCTAATCTGAACCAGACATGTCTGACCCAGGTGCCACAGAGTCCCAGAGCAGCAGCTAATGAACATCATTGGGAAAAGCTCTGGAAAGAAGCAAACGATCCAGTAAGGACAGCTGGATATAACATGGGAGAAAACTCATACAGCAGAGCTGGACTGAAAAGGGCCTGATGTAATTTGGAGAAAGGAATGCCAGGAAAACACCAGGAAATGCCAAGTAAATAATTATCACTCCTTTTTCCCATGCCACCATCTCCATCCATGAGTCACACAGACAGTGTGTGCTAAGCTTTCTATTAATTTTTTAGCTGTTCCCTTCAATTCCACAAGCTGGACTGTTAAATAATATTTCATACACAAAATCTCACAACTAAAAGGCAATTATGTCTGCCGGTGTTGTCTGATCATGCCAAGGGTTTTTCTCATTAGCAGAACTTAGTGTGAATTAATAATATTTTTGAAACATTACCCTCTGGCTTGCAAAAGGCATGACCCACCAAGGAATTTTTCCAAAGTCTTATGATTTTGCCCCAGTGATAAAGTCTGAAAGTCTAAGATCTACAAGAATGGCTGCTTGCCAGCAGCTTTAAAACATGGTGGCATTCACTGCCTAGGAGGGACAGCAGGGCAAATATCTGGGATCAACCAGAGCACATAGGGCACTCTGAACTATCAGAAGTTCTGCTCCTGCTGGGAGAGGGATGCAAGAATTTGTTCTTCTTTCCATGAAATCTCAATGCACCTTTCCCCCCAGCCAGAAAGGAAACCTAAAGAATCACTTCAGCAGAGATGAAATCTATAAAGCATCGTGGGAAGGTTTTAGATAGAAAGTCTCTAAAATTTCAATGGAAATATCTTCCTCCTAAACTTACAAAAGGCTTTGAGTTTTCTATCAAGCTCTGAAGCAGAGCATGTGAAAAGGCCTTTAGAAACTTTCTCATTTCTTGCCTTGAACTTTTTTGGGGGAGACGAAGCAAATCTGCTCATAAGGAGGTAATTCAGCAGGCACTGAAACAGCCTGGACAACCTCAGCCTGTGTTCCCAGGGCACTCAGAGACAGCTCTGGGGTCTCCTCTCTTCCCTCTGGGCAGAGGGTGATTCCTTCCCCTCCTCCTCTCTTGGAGCAGCTGAATGTCACCCTCAGCCCCAGCCCCACACAGGGCACCAGAGGCACAAAGGGCTGGAAATGCAGCTGGAGCCACTTGCAAGGGTAAATCCTATCTGGGTCCCTTGTCTGCTGTGGGCACCAGATTATCAGGGAGCTGCATCCTGAGCAGAGAGCTGCACTTCCCTGGAAAACCCCTATCAGCATCTCCCTGCTCCTCTCCCAGCAGAGACACAGCTTATTTAACAGCCTCTTTTCCTGCAAGGGAACTGGGCTCTCTGAGCTCCTTACACAAGACTTTGAAAAATAACTCTTTTTTTTTTTTAATAATTAATGAAACAAATTCCTTCAGAAGCCATTCATCTTCACTGCTGTACACCATGAAAACATGAAATAATCTGACCAACCTCAGCCTTCTGACAAGGCAGGAAATCAATGCCACCACCTGTGCTGGACTGCGATGACAAATAGGAGCAAGAGAGTATTTAACTGTGGAGTAGTATTTAAAATTTAATTCAATAATTAAAATTATTAAAGTCATACTTAAGAAACATTGAACATTTGCCTACATTTATTATAAGTTGTTCCTAAGAGTGCATTTTGAGAAAGCCCTGGACTTCTCAGTTTTCTTTTGAATTATTTAGTGAAAAAAATCCTCTTTCATTTGTAGTAAACAATGCCAAGAGCTACACCCTTGTGTTCAGTTTAACACTGAAGCTTCCCCTTCTGTGTGCCCTGAGTGGTCTCCAGACTTAGAACTGACCATAATCAAGATGTTATGAACATTTTCTCCTGAAAGACCTACCTACACTGTCTTGTTCCTCAGGTCTTCACTTTACCTGTGAAAAATACTGTGAAATTTTGTCATCCAGCACTGACAGAGATTACAGGAACCCAGTCTCATTAACAGGATGGCTCTACCTTTTTGGTATCCAGGTATAAAAATTCTTATAGATAGGACATTTCCAAACTGCTTTGAAAATCCTGTTTGTGCAAAGCAGGTGTACTCTGTGCTGATCAAGTGTCAAACACCAAAAGTTCCTCTCAGACATTTGCTAGCTCCTAAAACTCTCTCTAAAACAATACTAAATAACAGACTAACTCTGGTGTTTCTCTCAGAGCCAGTTTCCTTTTATTCAGCTCCCTCATTAGAGTCAGCAACAAATAAGTAGATAGAGCAATAATAAGGCTAAGTTTATCTTGTTTCCTCCACTCCCTTTTCTCACTGTATTACTAAGACTTGGAACAATAACAGGATGCCGGGATGCAGGATGGGAAAAGGCTGACTCCCAGCTGGAAAACCTTGGAGACTGGAGAGCTGAACACTCCCAGTATTGCTTAACAAAAAGAGAAGTGGATTTTTCTATTTGATCTTCGGGGTTTTTGTGTTCTGCTTCACATTTTGAGGTTCTGTTGGCTTTAGCTTGCCTGATTTGGTACCAGACCGAAGCTCCGCCGCCTCGGACTCGGGTAAGAGACAAAAGTTATGTTCTGTCCTTCAGCCATGAAGTTCATTTCAAAGGGGTTTTTACCTCCACCCAAATGATTTTCTAATGTCTTAAATAATTTAAGAAATACCAGCAAATGGGTTGTGAATTTTATACATACCCACCAAATCCTTTGGGCCTTACACTGGTGGCATCCACACCAAGTACAAACAGCAGACCTGTTTACAATTGCACTGGAAGAGGAAAATCTCTGGCTTTGTTGGGCTATTCCATAATATTCCCGATTGTTTTTTAAAAGATAGACATTTCATGGGGGTTTTGAGTATTGTTTTGTAATATTTGGATTGTGTTGCCAATGCCCATTGGTGATGGGGAAGAGGTGCAGGTTGTGCTGCCAATGGCACCTGCAAAGCCTTTAGGAAGGGATTGCACTGGTGGGGTGGACAGGGGCAGCTCCAGGACTGTTTGCAGTGAGCAGGGGGGACTGGGCTGTGATGCAAATGTTTTAATGAAGTGGGGGTGGATTTGGGGTCTGTCTTGAGGGTGGGTGGCTTTCCTGTGCCCAGGGCCAAGAGGTGACAGCTCTGGCATAACTGTTTAAAACTAAGAGGGAGTTTGTACAAACTCAGGTCGGTGACTTGATCTCCTAATTCCCAAGTTTAAAGCATCCCAGGTACTTTAACGGCCTAACTCTCTTGTGCCAGCTTTTACAGACCCTGTTCAAAAGACCAGCAATTCTTATTCCAGAGGTTTCTTGATTTCATTGGTTCAAAAAGACCCATTTTTTTCTGATGAGTTATTTTATGAGCAGTGGCTTGACACAAAAAGTTGGTTGAAAAGGCTTTTATCTTGTCTAGAGCCAGTGTAGCAGGTCCCTGAACTAACAAGCTTGCTGAACAGCTTTCAGAGACAAAGCATTTATGCATAAGAGATGAACTGATAGTGGGTTTTCTGTAAGAAATCTATTCTGCAATAGTGGGACTGTCAGTGTGCACAGCACCTCACTGTGCTGGCTGTCACGCTGTAATAAAGATAAAGGAAGGAAAGAAATGCAAGGGAAAAAGATATGGAAGGAGATGAATTTCTGTGAGAAAATCTCTTCCATTCTTAGCTCCCAAAAACATTCCAAGCTGGCTGTTTCTGCAGTTAACAAAGGTATAGTTAATCAATGTGTCCCTGCCTCCTGTGAATATAAATCATTAGATCAGCATTTGTAAAAGCACACAGTGTTATAGATGTTCATGCTGGAAAATATATTAGACAAAAGCAAGGATGCTCCAATGATTTACAAAAGCTTCTCATCTTAGGTTAATTTGTACCTGGTGACAACAACCCATGTACCAGAAACAAATGACAAAACAGCTGACTTGAAATTTATCTCTGGTATCTGCAGGAGGTACTTTTTACCCTTAAATAAAGGGTGTCCCATGGGAGAAAAGGACACAGGATGCATTTAGCAGAGGAAAGCCTTAGAACAGTACAGTATACTAAAGAGAAGAACGTGAATTTACAAGCAATAAAGCAAATTATTTTGAAAGCAAAGGATAGAACACAATTTAAAAATCACTCCTGCTTTGCCTAAAATGCTGGTTATTTTTCAGACTGCTACAGCTGCACTGCAACACAACAGGGAGCATTTCCCAAAGTTTTGCTCTTCAGCAGAAGACCATAAAATTGTTCTTTAAACATTTTTAAAACAAATGTTAACACTGAAATTGTGTCCTGGAAGAAGAGCAACGTGCAGCTCACAGATTTCTGGATGTGGGGCAGAGAGGCAGCTGAGGCAGGGCAGAGTTAACAGCTCTGCTGCCAGCTTTGCTTCACATCCTGCCTCTGCTGAGGGAAATTGCTCTGAAAACAGGATAAAGGTAAAAATCACGGGCCGTGGTTCAGAAACTGCTCTGATTTACAGCACTGATGGAACAAAGGACTTCACTGGCCATCCATAAATCAATTACTTCAATTAATATTTCAAATTCAAAGTAGAAAAACTTGTGTAAAATTCTTTTTTCTTGTCTGCATATGTATCTACAGAACTACAGGCTTAAATCATACTTTCTGAAAATACTTTATGTTTTCTGAAAGAGCAGAGGGTCACAGAATCATGATAACTGATTATTTCTGGCAGCTGAGCTTTCTGTGAGGAATCTTCATTGTATTTTAATCAAAATTCCAGGCTTTAGAAGTTTAATTCAGGGGTTCCAATGTTGGTGTCAAGAAGAAAACAACAGGTTCCCTTTGTGAGAAATTTGTTGGGCATGAAACTACTTTGGTGTCTTTTTTTTTAAACAAATGGGTTTTCCTTGTTATCCTTGTGAGTTTACAAATCAAAACCCCCTCAAAGCTGAGCACTGGTGTGAGTGCTTTCCCTTCCTTCCCTGAGCACAGCAGACAGGGATTATGTGTGCAGACTGGAGACTTGCTAGGGCAGAGAGGTGCCCAGCTCAGTCACCAGGACAGTTCCACACTGGCCTTGAGGAGCTGCAGGAGAACAGACCTTGGCCAGCCCAGAGCTGGACACCCTCTTGATCCATGATAAGAGGGTTTTGATCCACCTGTGGGCTTCCCTTGAGGGCTCTGCTGTGCCAAGGGCCATGCAGGTGTGACAAACCCTCTGGTGTCCCTGTCATGGCCAGGAGGCACCAGCTGTGCTGCTGAGGAGCTACCAGGGGCTCCTGCTGCAGAGCCTGCCCAGCCCAGGCACAGAGCCCTGAGCTCACACTAGTGATGCTGGGAACAAACTGCAAAATGAGGTCATGGTTTCAAATAAAGCCACCAGTTCAGGGAACTCCCCTGGCCAGCCATCCAGGAGGGACTCAGGCAGTCCCACTCCCACCCCAGGCTGTCCCTGCTGGGGCTGGAGCCCCTTCCCAGCTCCAGGACTGTTTGACTCCCTACACACATCCTCTATCAGACCAGGATTCCTTCCCAGTTCCAGCCCAGCTTTCCCATGGCAGTCTGAATCATCTCATTCTAAAAAAGCCATTTATTCCAGTGCAGGAACAGAGCACAGCCCAAGCTCAGGAGGGCTCCCAGCCAAGGAACCCCTGGGCTTTATCCCCTCCCAGTCCAAGAGTGCCACATCTCTCACTCTCCCTCCTGCTGCCACATCTCAGGCTGTGCCACAGCTCCCTGTGCACAGAGCTGGTGTCTGGCTGTGCCCCTTGCTGTGCACAGAGCTTGTCTGGCTGTGCCACAGCCCCCTGTGCCCCTTGCTGTGCACAGAGCTGGTCTGGCTGTGCCACAGCCCCCTGTGCCCCTTGCTGTGCACAGAGCTGGTCTGGCTGTGCCACAGCCCCCTGTGCCCTCTGCTGTGCACCCAGTCCCTTCCCTGGGGCTCCAACCATCCCCAGGGTTCAGCCTGAGCTGCCCCCAGAGACCTGCACAGAATGAATTCCTCATCACACCACTCACCACTGTGCCTCCTGAGTTCTGCAGTGAGGCTGGCCTTGGAATATGAAAAATTCATAAAAAATTGTGAAGAACCAGTTTGCAGTTCTTCAGTGCAGGAATAGAAATTAGCCTGTTTCATTTGATTCTCAGTCATCTGCATCTGAATTTCAGATCTGTCAATAAGAATGGAACTGGTTATAATTTGAATGCAAGCTTTTGCTGAATATGTTAAGTTCTCTCATGCCCTGAAATGGAAGTTGTTTGTGCCATGGGTCTGCTCTGTGCATTTGCTGCTGTACACATCTGTTGGGCAGGCAGGCAGATTTGGGGCCCAGCCCTCCCAGGTGCTAATTAGGACATTCACAGGAGCTGCAGCAGCTCAAGACCTGGGATTCCAAGGGCTGGCAAAGACAGGAGAAGGGCACAAGGGCAACTTATCCCTCCATTGCACTGCCTACACTTCAGCTTTGGTACTCTGAGAACACCTCTGTGAGGGTTTATAATCCACACACCTGAAAGAGTCAAGAGGTGAACAGACACTCCAGAAGATTTTTCTCCAGACAAGTATTTGTGTGGGAGACAGATAGCAAAATTCTTACAATAGATTAGCAGCTGCACGTGAAAACTTTTTCAAGTGCTATCCAGAATTTATAATGAAAAATGACTGATATTTTAGAGAGAGGCAGGCATGGTTAACTGGGCAAACTAGGGAGATGGCACAGCTACCTTCCCAAAGAGCAGCAGAGAGAAAAGAGTGTCCTTCTGTCCCAGCATTGCTACCTAAAATGAAAGGACTTACAGAACACCATTGTAGTTAGAGGTAGACAAAAAGGCAAAAATGTTTTAAATTCCTCATTTTGGAAACTTGAAGAGGTCACTTTTATTGTCACAGTTATTAACAAGACCCTTCTGTTCCTGTCCAGTTTCCCCAGCATCCTCTGCCACACTAGAGGTGACAGAGGCTTCTGTTTCTGTTACACCTCCTGTTAAAAAGCCACAAGCCAGCAGTGACACATCTGGCCTTGTCCCCACTGAAGTCTCCCCCTTCTCTGCATCCTCATCTCCCCCAGACCCAGCAGCAGCACTGGAGTGGTGCCCCTGCCCCTGCAGAGCTCACCAGGCACAGGGTGGGTAATGCAGCTCCCACAGGAGCCATTGGCCTCATTCTGCATGCCAGGGGGAAGGGAAATTCCACTTCCACCTGAGGATACTCTGGAATTCTTTCTCCTGCCTTTGTCCACATTTCTAAGCAGTGCTCTGGCAGCACCAGTCTTCCTTTTCCCCTTCCTCTCACGATGCTATCTGCTGTGAATTTGTGCTCTGGGAATCCTTGAGAAGCACAAAGTCTGCCTTACAGCATTTGGCTTGAGGAGACCAAGGGCCTGGTGTTGTGTCCTGCAGATGATAGGAAATCCTGCCATTGATGGGAATGGCTCCTGTGATGGGCTCAGCTCCACCAGCAGAATCCCCACTGGCACAGAGCTTTAAGCTGGCTTCTCCATTCTGTTTGTGGGATAGTCCCTCTCTCTACCTCCAGCCCCAGACCTGAATTCAGAAGAGATTTGCATTATCTTTCTGGCTTTTGCTGTCATTGTCTTTCAGATATAAATGCTCTGTCTGCAAGAGAATCAGTTTACTCATGACTTGATTATCTTAAAGGTCTTTTCCCACTGTAACAATTCTGTGATTTTATGTTAGGATTAGGCCAAGCAATCAATATTAACACCTCCTCTAGGAACCCAAAGCTACAAGGAATTAGTGCATATTGGCTGTTTGCTCAGTGCTGTTAATTTAGGGGTTTAGGTTCTCATTAAAGCATAAACAATGATTGCACATTTTAGCATCATTCAGATGATCAGTGCACTCCACTTCAGACACTTACCCAGCACACAAATTAGAAGTGAGGGCAGTAAAAGCAGAGAGCAGGAGAGCTGGAATGCTTTTTGCAGTGGGTTCATTTTACAGAGACAGAAATGTAAACTCAACAGGGACAGAACTGTCAAAGAGCTCCATCCTCTGTAGCACCACTTAACAAACACCTTTGCTTTGTACCCTGGATTTGCCAGCAGCAGCTTTGGTAAAAGTTTAGGCTGAGAACAGATACTGAATTACTGAGTTGCACTTGGGCATGACTTCAGTCCCAAAGAGGAAGAAAGGGACACATTTCTCTGTGGAATGCATTTTCTCACTGCCCTGCTGTGCAGTAATGAGCTGCATCACCTGCCCCTGCCCCTGACCTGCAGCCCCCTCAGATGAAGAGGAAGGGTTTATTCACACCAGAAGGGGGTTTCAGTGGCTGTGATTCAAATGTGAGTTGTGGCAGAAATCAGTGTTCCACTTACACAGCATCTGAGGGGGGAAAAATTCCACTTCAGCTTAAGAAACATCTTCATCAAATCACAGCCACTCCCACATAGAGACAAATGCACACAGAAGAGAGTCACACAACTCACAACAGCTGTCCTCATCTTTTTAAGCTTCCCTATGTCTGAGGCCTGTATTTTCAGGCTCTCCAGCTTTCCTTCATCCACATATTAAATTGGAAATTTCCTCCCCTAGTTTTATTTTGATTTAAAGATGGAATTTTCCTGACAAGAGCTAAGCTGTAACTAAAACTATTGAAAGACTCATTGTAAATTCACAAGAGCAGTAATAATATCATTTGCATCATCTCACAACCCATGGAGATAATACAATGGAAGTGTTCCAGGAAAGGACTGTAACTATAGGGATGGACATAAAAGGTCTTAAAGTTAATTAAGTCTTGTTGGATAAGGGCAGGAAATAGAGAAGAATGAACTGACATTTGAATGAGACATTCTAAAAAGGAAGAAAAAAACAAAACACTGAACCAAATCTATCCAGACACTCCCTGTTTTTTTAGCCTCTTGCCCAGACTGAAAACAAGATATTTATGTATATGTGCATGCTTTCCTTATCTGCCACAACATTAATTTTCATAGGAAATACTAATGCATTCAGTTAGCCCAGAGAACACCCTGGACAAAGGAATGAGCACACAGAGCCAGCTAAGCAGGGTTCCTCTGCTGCAGATTTCTCTTAGTGCAGTAAATCAGTTAAGGTGACCTGGGCACGATGCTCGTGTTCCACACAGATACTTTTGCTCCTGAGCTTTTGTTAAAGAAAAACATGGAGAAAAAAAATTCTTATCTGTTGTAAACACAGCTACATCATACTTTAAAAAAAATCATATTTATTGTAAGTGGTTTCTCAAAGGAGGGGGACTTTCCTTAATGAGTGGGGCTCAGCTGGAGCTCTGTGCTAGGAGGCCTCTCTGATATTAAGGGTTTATGTGGAAGCAAAGGAGAAGTAGAGAAAGCTCTCCAATACATTATTCTTATATGTACCTTATACTCTTTCAGCTTGGCCAAACTCTGAAACACCCAGTGGCAGCTCCAGCCAAGCTCTGTAGAGCTGAGCTAACCACCAAAGCAGACCCAGTCTGAAAAGTGCACACAATTTGTTGTGGGGAGCAAAGCTGCTGGTCAGAGAGGCTGGAGAAATCTCTTCAGTGATCCCAAACAGCTCCAAGATGCCCACATTATCCCACTTCCACACTGGAACGAGTAAATAACTTTTGGAGGATGCTGTTGTCCTCCTGCTTCCCAAAAATCACAAATCAGAGTGTGGGGGGTGCTGGGGAGGAGGGGGGCTCAGTGAGGCTCCTGCACCTTTCCCTGTCCCACTGAGCCACAGTCTGGCATAAGCAAAAGGACATTGGCTCAGAGGAAGCAAGAAGAAAAGCTGGATCTACAGCTTTTAACTGTGCCACTGAGACTGAGAGAGCCCCTTCCCAAGGGGAGCACACCTGATCATCCCTGGAATTTGCTTTTGGATACAAGGAAGGGAATAAGTTCTTTGCCTGTCTGCAATGCTGGCACTTCATCACTATTTTCAGCATCTGTCTCCATCAATAATTAATCCAGATGGGAGGTATCTTTCTCTTTATCTTGGACAAGGAATCCAGAGGGGGAAATGGCTGCAGTTCCAAACTATGCATGCAGGGTTATCCCACCCATCTTATCAGCTCCCTTCAGAGCAGAAGGGCTGCATTTAACCCAGAGTTAACCCCCAGAATGGCTCTGGCTTCAAAAAAATTTGACAACTGTCTCCACAAGGAATGTGGCCAAGAGCAAATTTTCTGTCATTTGATTTTGTTTCACCCCTGCAACACCTGCAAAGTAAATAAATCACACCAGTCACAGGTATTTTGGGATTTCTGATCTTAATAAATAGAATGCTCTAAACCAGAGAGCACAGAGTCTGTGTGACAGTGATGAGGAGGGTAGAATATTCTGCACCAACTCCCAAACTCTGCCTGTGGCTTTGAGCACATTCCCAGAACAGCCCTGCTCCTCACTCAGCCCTCACAAATCTGCTCCCAGTGACCTGAGGCTGTAAAGGGCTACAGCAGAGTAGTTTGTGACCTTAAACTCCAGGGGATCCTTGCTGTCAACAACTAAGGGAAAGACAAAATTTTCTGTTTGTGATGATATTTTTATTTGCTATGAAAAAAAATCAAAAATTGCTTAATAATTTAATCACAAATGAGCTTCAAAATATTTCAGCAGCTGTGTTTATAATGGGCAGTGTGCTCAAGCATATTTTATCCCTCGTTATATTTTGGACTGACATATTTGTACATGAAGTAAAAGGCTTTCTGTGTGGAAAGACTGGACAATACCACTCATTTAAAGGACTCTAATCCATTTTGGGAATACTTCAGAGAAAGTAAGGCATTATGTGACATAGGAGAAAGGCCTCAAGCAGCACCAGAACATTTCAGTGCTTCAAGCTTTGTATCTGTCCCATTCCAAACTGGTTCTCATCAGCTCTCAAGTGTCTCCACAGCTTCTGTGGTGACATCAAACATTATCACAAAAAATGAGCCAAGCCAGGGACTCTGCACCTGGCACGAGACATGATCTGCATGCTGAGAGTGGGAAATGAGGAGGATTGTCAAAGCTCACCTCAGACTGAGTGTGGCTCTGGCAGACCTTCACCTGTGCTTCTCTTCTGGGCAGGAGGTCAGCAGGCTTGCCAAGACTGGGGATTTCTTGGTGGACATACCAGGATGGTCACAGAAAAACAGCCATCCCTTCAGACAACAATTGGCTGCATCACCAATCTGACAAGAAGAAAGTCTGCACTGTCACTGATCATTTTAATGACTCCAAAGCATTGTTTTATCTCCACCACATCTGTCACCCACAGCAAACAACCCTCTGTTCAAGAGTGCCCTGTCATACCAATAACAGAAGTAATTCTAGAATTATTAATTTAGCTAGTCCACAAATAGTCCTTCCTTAAGGTCCATGAGCAGCCCAGTAACTGAAACATTAACATAAATTTAATTTGCTTCTCAATTACTAGATTTACAAGAAAGAAACTCAGATAAAAACCAGATAATTACAGATTGACAGGAAAATTATTTGATTAAAAATGAAAATAGAATCAAAGCTTGTGCATGTGACCTGAAGGAGCAGACCCTCTGGGGTGGCTCATTTCCCTGGGTAAGATTTTTGACATGACACAGAAAAAAAAGTCCTAGATTTCCTTGACCTACATGGAAGTTGCACACTTTTGTACAGACTCTCCAGGTCTCTTTTTATTAGATCATGAAAAGGATTCATTTCCACAAACAGAAGGGTTTCAGATCCCCAGACATATTTAAATTAACAACATCCACAAAAGGCTACAGGTACCAAAATCTACAGGCACAATCTATCATCCCATCTCCCCCAAATCTTCCCAGGAAAAGATTCTTTGAGGTTTTCTTGACTCCTAACAGAAGCCAAATTCAGATCTGACTCTGAGCTATGCAGGTGTTATGTAAAGGGAAATCAAGATCTAAGCCAAACAAATGCATAGTTATGAACAGGAAATTGAATCTGAACCTACATCAGAACATGCATCCAATAAATAACTTTATCCATTCTTTATCAGATACGAGTCAGGTAGGAGCACAG
The DNA here is from genome assembly GCA_013400255.1 of Sitta europaea. NCBI lineage: Eukaryota > Metazoa > Chordata > Aves > Passeriformes > Sittidae > Sitta > Sitta europaea. The sequence continues at coordinate 138,214 of VXBS01000187.1, forward strand.
ACAGCACCCTACAAACTGCAAATATGCTTTTGAAAGCTTTTAGAAAATGCATATTTAAGAGAAGGTTAACTAGAAATTAAGAGAAACCAGCAGAAGTTAAAAATCCTTCCAACCTTTGAGATTTTGGGCCTTGGTGCTTCGTTGTCTGGCTGGACTCTCCCAACTCAATCAGATTTATCAGCAAAGGAACCAAAGGGATCTTCCTTCATCCTTTGTTCTGTTTACTACTAAAATCTTCTTGGACCACGCTTTTCTGATTTTCAGCTCACACTCTGCCTCCTCTCAGATTCACTGCAGCATTTCAAACCAGGGGGTCACTCACTAAAATGCAAGCAGGGGTGTCAGGATCTCTGGGAGGACTCTTGGGTAGATTCATTTTTGCTGCTCACCCATCTTTAGGGTGAAAGTTGTCACTCACTAGCTTGGAGAATGGCTTTGCTTTTTTGAAAAGAAAAAAAAAAAAAAAAAAAAAAAAGGGAAAAAAAAAGGAGAAAAAAAAAAGGAAAAAAAAAAAAAAAAAAAAAACCCCCACAAACCAGGACTTGGTTTCTTTGCAGTTCTGTATCTGAGATAACAGAAACACTTGGAGCACAATTTGGCTGCCTGCTTTCCACCAAGGCAATAAACATTTAATGTATACAAAGCAAGTTTTTACAGATCTTTTATAGCCAAATTTCTTCATTTCCAAAAGAGAAATCTGTCCTAGCTGAGGGCTCCATCCACCCCTGAGGTGAAGTTGTATTTTGCATCATCCAGGAGAAGCTTTCTGGTGAGCTGAACAGGCAGGGTAAAACAATCACTCATAAATTCTCCCCAGACCTACCAGAAACTCAAAGCTCAAATCACAAAGTGATTCCAGATTAGAATTAATTCTGCTTTTCCCTGGAAAGAAAATATGCAGAGCCAAAACCAGAAGTGCTGGGTATGTCCTGACCTGTGTTTATACACTGCTGCAGCAGCAACACCAAGACCAGAGCATCACCAAATGCAGCCCAAGTGCTCTCACAACACTGATATTTTTAAAGTGGCAAGTTTGCTTAAGAAATTGCTGAAGTGTCTGTTCATTCAAAGGTACTATCCCAAGTAGAAAATGTAATTTTTCAATCGGTTTTCAGGCAGGCATTGGCACTCAGCAGCAATTTATTTAAAGGTACCACCACTGCATACAAAATGGCATTTTAGAGCCAGTTCCAGGCAGGTCTTTGCACTCCAGACTGTTCAGTCATCAGTGGAAATCACTTTCCACATGTGTAAAATCGACATAAGAACAACCAAAACTCCAGCCCCGGGTAGGCAGACACAGGCCTGTTGGAATCAGCTCAGTAACCTGGAAAGGAACAAGCAGCAGAGTGTTCTCAGGAAAGGTCAGTTCTGCTCATTGTGCCTGGCTGGGGACATGTGACAGACACAGGGAAACACTCAGTTCTGCCCTGTCACAAATCACATCTGAAAATGCAAAAAAAAAAAAAAAGTGATTCCTCTGAGTCAAAAGTTGCACGGTTTCCTTAGCCAGCTGCTCTCAGTGTCACTGAGGTTTGAGGATCCCCCAGTTCCTGGTCACTGGTGCCCTCAGCTCCTTCCCACGGCAGGACCAGGGAGGGCAACGGGAGCAGAGGTAACCCCAGCTGGGGACACCATGGGGACACCATGGGGACATCATGGGGACATCATGGGACACCATGGGGATAGCCTGAGACAGCCTGGGACAGCCTGGGGACACCATGGGGACAGCTCCTGCTGCTCCCCTGGGTGCTGGTAGCTGGGCTCAGCCATGGGCACCAGTTCTGAGCTGAGGGGACTGGGACAGCAAAACCTGAGGGCATTGTCACCCTGGCCCCTGTCAGGACACCACAAACACACCTCAGGCCCTTTTGGAAGAGATAATGCTTTTATCTGCCTGCAGGGCTTGCCAGAGACTCGAGGAGCTTTATCAGTCCAGCTTTGCACAGCCCTTCATGGCCCCTTGAAAGGCAGCATTAAGTATTGCTAAGGCTATTTTCTTTTAATAATGTTCTGCTTGCTCACCAAAACTACAGCACTGCAAAGGAAAAAGATAATTTATCCCCCTCCTGTGTTTGGTTCCTTAGGGCTTGCTGCATTCACACATTAACTTTTGGTCTTACCCATCCCATAGATGAGAAATTAATGTTAAAATGGATTCTGTGTGGCCAGGCTGTTCAGAGTCATTTTGCTCCCTGAGACCAGGTCAGGTTCTGCTCTCTGTATCTGCCATGGTTTCATTGAGCACAGCAATTTTGGAGGTGTTTAGATACTGTATCAAAGGGGGTTTTTTCCATCTGAAAAATATTTTTTCAGTGCTGTCTACTTCAAGAAAGTCTAATTTTCTTTTGTATGGTGTTTTTCATTTTTGTTTACATCATTCAGATTTCAGTAAGAGAAAATAGCCTTTCATTTCCAGCCTTTCTCACAATCAGTTATGCAAATTATCTCAGCAACACGGACACGACCCCTTTAACCCCTTTGGGTTTTTTGTGTATGACAGCAACTTCTAGCAAATTTCTCTTTCAGGATGTTCATTATCACCACTCTATCACTATTTAGGTGTTTTGGATGTTGAAAAATTCTCAAAGATAAACATAAGGTTTTAGTATGATGGAACAGGAAAATACATCATTTCAGAGGCAACGGTCACTCATTTCCTAAAGTCTCTGTACAGAAGCCTGATTTAACTTTTGTTTAACATACAAGCATAGAACAAATTTCTTTGCCAGCTAAACTAACTAACTAACTAACTAACTAACCTTGAATAAGTATTACTACACGCTTAAAGAAGTAAACTAGGTGAGAGGCAAATACCAGAAAAAAACCCAAAAAACCACAAATGTTAAAAAAAATATTTCATCCAGTGTTTCATTACATGGAAACTGTATTTACATCAGCTGTTCATCACCTTTACAGTTGATTACTTGCCAAAACAACCTGTAAAATGCAAACTTTTAATTAGTACAGTATTGTCTGTATCTCCACCCAACATTTTTTAATAATTACTCCCAGCCTGGAAGAAGAAACTGCACTATATGAGTCATGTGTCACATAAATCATTTTGAATACCAGAATTTCTCAGTTAACTGTCTATAGTACCCTGCAGACCAAGAGTTATTTGCTAAAATAATTCAACACATAAAATGAATAATATGGGAGGGAGAACCCATCATTTCCTGGGAGAAAATTTAAGAGCAAAGCAAGAAACTCAGCTGCTTGAATAAACCATTCCCTGCTAACTTTCAGGAACATTTATGATCCCTGATTAGACTAAAAGAAGCTGGAACTGTTGGGCTAATCAGCCAGGGACAGAGGGATAACTGGGGGCTGTGTGAGGGCAGAGCAGGCAGGGACTCCTGGCAGCACCCAGGAGATCCACCTGCATTCCCAAGCTGTGCTGGAGCTGGGGGTCCTTGCTTGAAGGGATGCACTTGATTCCCTCCCCTCAGTCCTGGCTGCCCAGCAGACAAAGGAAGAAAGGAAAAGCTGATCCCTACAGGAGAAAAGGAAAAGCTGGTCCCCACCTGTTGATAATTCCCTGTTATCCCTCAGAAACGTTCTTGCTTCTGGCTCCATGGATGCACTCTCCTGCTCAGGCATGGCAACATCCCCTTTGCTGCTGCCTCTGCACTTCGGGGGAGAGCTGCTGGGGAGGAAAACTGCCATGGCCAGAAAAGGGAGCATTTAGTACAGCTGGCATCCAGGGAAAGTGGCCTTCCCACCAGGACAGAGCCCTCATCCCTGCTCTGTGTGTGCTGCCAGGACAGGGCATTCCTGGACATCACCAGGAATCCAGTGGCAGACTCAACAGCAAGGCTGCCAGGTGCCACCTGGAAAACATGGATGGTGCCATGGGGAAAGTGTCCTCAGGGTCAGCCTGTCCTGCAGGGGAGGCACCTCCCGTGTCCTGGAGAGGAGAGAGCAAAGGGCACCAGTGTGCACGGGAATTTTCCCAAAATGAGCAGCTTGAAAGGTGACAAAGGTGAAGCAGAAATCGGTTTTTGCAAGAGGCTCTCCCACCTCAGTCTGTGTTTGTGCTGCAATGCCAGAGGGCAGCCAAGGACCTCCAAACTACCACCAAAGGAACACTTCACTTCCCAGGGAAATATTAACAAGGAATCCATTAATCAGGAGTTAAAGGAATTAAAGCCTCCTTAAAATCTAGACACAAAGATGGACATGCTGAGGGAAGGGCTAGCTAAAGTTTCAGCTGAAATGCACAGGCATGTAAATATATTCTGTCAGCACTTTCTGTTTTAAAACTTCCAAGCAGCAGCTCAGCACTGCAGGAGAGCTCCACTCAGCAGAGGAACAAGAGAAAAAGGCTCTTTAAACACTTGAGCCTGTCCTTTGGCAAAACCACAGCCTGTGCTGCTTGGCATTGTCCAATGGCTTCCTTTGGTTGTCATGTTCTGAAGTTTTATGGACAAAAGTCACACTTGAGCAATCACAACAGAATCATATCACTGCCTTCCAGTTTCCAGCTGTAAGATGTCCATCTACGAAAATAAAGTGTAGAAAAACAACTAAATCATACTCATTTTTCTAAAAAATATTTAAAGTCAAGCTAAGGGTATAGAATAGAAAAAACTAGCTTAACCAAAAAAACATGTTTGAATCCAGAAAACTATCTAACACAGCTTATCTATCAAAAAGCAACTTCAAAGGCACCTTATTCGGTCACTTCCTACACAGCCACAAAGGAGGAACATTCCTCAGTTTATGTACAACAATGTGGGAGAGAGAAAAGGACAGCAAAGCAACATTTCATGGTAAATAAAATCTTTTTTACTGACATTGATGCTGCACCACGGGAAAACACTGATTGCCTGGTTACCAAAGAGTAATTTTGGAAACGTCTCAGCACCTTCCTGACAAAAATATTAATTTAATCTTGCATCTAGCAGCCTGTGTGATGTCAACTTCTCATCACAATTAGCAGGTTTATTTTTGATGTGCATGCTGACAGCTCCTAAAAGCTAATGGAAAATCATTTATGTGCAATTTAAAGTCTGATTACTTGAGTGTTAAAGTTCCCTGACAGTCCTTTATATCAGGAACGGGAAATTTAGTAAGAAAATTAATCAGCTTTGATACATTAAAATAACTCCTCTGATATGAAAGTCAGACCAAAGTTTGCTAATATTAACACAGGATGCAAAAATATGGTTTCACCTGAAAATCATTTCACAAATTATATTTTTGCAGATGTTAAAGTCTGGGAATAGGGGATAAAGGAACTTTATGTGAGCCTCCAAAAGCTTCAGAAGACAAGAAGTTGAATCAATAGATGAACCCTTAAAGAAAGATAATTTTCTGTATTGTACTTGGAATAGATTGAAAATTTCATATGAATAACTTTTCCACCAACACACCCACACCCCCTGCTTTTCTTCTAAATCAATATTTTCCATAGGAAGATATCAATTACAGCATATTTTGTGTCAGGGCATGTCAAAACACTGCCTTTGGGTTTGCCAAGGCTGAACATTTCATTTCAAGGGGAGTTATCTCAAGCTCAGCCGTGGTGCCAGGCTGCCCTGGCCCTGTGCACAGCAGGGACCTGGGCTCTGAATCTGCTTCTCAGAGCAATGGCAGCCACTCAGGGGGGGTGGCTCTTAGACCAGCATGCAAAACTCACTTTTTATTTCATTCAAATATTTTGAGTTGGATTTTACAGTTTTCATCTAGCTAAAACTATTTCATAGAAGGAAGAAACCTTCACATTTTGATGCTGAGGCAAATTAAAAGAAACAAAGTAATGAAACTTCCCTATAGAAGGAATGCCAATTTGCACTTACATGTGCTCCCTCTGCTGAATCTGATTCCATTTTTATTTATAGTTCTGCATTTCTACATTACTTTCTAGGCCACAGAAGAAGATGAGCCACCTTATTCTACTTTTCTCGTTGTTCTTGGCTCCAGCATTTGCTGATGGAGGAAGCCAGAAATCGACCCCAAGCCTTTGTTCCAATGATGTCAGCCACAAACGCCAGAAGAGAGACTGGATATGGAACCAAATGCACATCAAAGAAGAGATTGATACACCTCTGCCACACCACGTTGGCAAGGTAAGCAGCAACCTGTGAGGAGTCACTAAAAACAGCAAATAGGGATCTTGAAAAGCAGTATTTGTTTGCAGGAGAAATGGAAAGGAAATAGAAATAGGTCTTAATTCCTACATATTAACATGTTAAAATCTTCAAAATGTAGGAAAAGAGTAAATGAAGAACAGTGCTGAAGAAATTTAAATTCCTTTGAAGAATACAAGTAAATTTAAGGGAATAGTGGGTCTGGAGATTCCAAATGCAGGAACAGCCACATTACCTGCAGGTGCATGGTTAGGAAGGAAGTCTGGGGCCTGAAGCATGTCAGGATATTTCTGGCAGCACGAGATCCTTTCAGAAACCTCAGAGACCAGCAAATAAAAATGTATGTATTAAAAAAACACAGAGTTTACATCTCCCAGCTTATACACAAAACACGAGTGTTATGTTTCGAAATACTGTTACACAATCAGAAAATATCATTGCACAAAGCGAAAGCAAATAATTTTAAAAAGTAATAACAAGCATTGACCTGCTTGCAAACTCATTTTCCTCGGGGCAGTGCTCACAAAAGCCTATTATCAACTGCATATCGCCCAGGGAAAGTTGTCCCAGTGTTTCCAAGGGATGTGCTGTGACATTTTGCAGATAAATGCAGCTGTGCTTCCCCTGCCCTGCTCAGCACTCACATCTGTCTCAGCAAAGCCCAGCAGGCTGTGCTGGCTCTCAGAGCGACCAGAGCACCACAGAGAAAGCACAGAGGCCACAGGATCCTCCTGCCACGGGGTATCTCTGCTTCATTTCAGACCAATTCAGCCCCAGACTGAGGAGCAGCCTCTGCTCCTGGAGCTGTCCTAAATAAGAGCAATTCCCATTGTCCAGCTCTGGGGAGGTTCAATCTCCTGATGCCTCTGCAGCACCGAGATTGTGCTTTAGACCTTTAAAGAAAGGCCCCAGCAGCAGGAGGCAAGGCTGAGTGACAGCTGCAAGAATGTTTGGATTTTATCTTGCACCACCCTGGTGCTTTCCTTTGTGTGATCATCCTCAGCACCAGAAAAGGCATTCTGAGAAGTTTATGCTTTTTACACTGAATAGGCACACAGAAATTGAAAGAAGGCAGAGGCTATCTTTGAGACAAGGGTGGGGTTATTTCTCATGTGGCATCTCCAGAGTTGTGAACTGATCTCCAGAAGGCCCAGCAGCCAAAAGCATGATTAAGGAATGAGGGGTGGAAATATTAATGGCACATTTCAAAAGAGAAAGCTGAAATTTAAACAATGCTCAACCGTAAATGACAACTACAGGATAAATCAAATCCTGAACACTCTACAGATGACATTTATGATAAGATCAGTAACAAAAGGCTGGAAATGCCTGGTTAAACCCAGCAATCCTTGATAATTAGCTGGCTGAAATAAGAATGCTGATGTAATGCATGGAAAACTGTGGTTTAAACCTTCTAGCAGCGCCCCTGTATGTGTGAGGATATAGAAAGGGAAGCATCATTATATTATCTGCAGATCAAGTAGTGTGCAAAAGCATTTAGAATTGGATTAAATTATATTCTAAAACTGATTAATGCTCATTCCTCTTATCACATCCATTTTTTGCTGCATATAACCTTAAATTTTAAAATCTGTGGAGTGGAAATGTAAGCTTCATGTCATAGCATGAGCCTGAGGCCTACCTATTAAAGGATTCCATGTGACTGAGCAGAAGAAAGCTGTCAGCTATGATAGGAATTCTGCTAAATGCTAAGGAATAGAGGCTTATGCTGAATAATGTCAGGAGCTGTGAATACAGATTTCATCCTGTAATCCTTTGAAACTGAGCAAAAACCCCTGGTAGGTCTAGAAAGTTGCAAACAAGAGAAACTAAAGCTGAACAGTGGCTCCTATTATTTCAGACATAATTAAGTTAATTATTTGTAAGTGTTGACTGCATGAACAATTTACACCTTTAAGAAATACGAGGTATGATTTTAAAAAAAGCTTTCTTCTGCATAAGCAAGCAAGTCTCAGAGGGTGCAAGTGCCATCCTGCAAGCCCAGCTGCTGCTGTGGTGCTGCTCAGTGCAGCCCCAGCTGACAGCAAAAGTCCTGAGGGGCTGCTCTGGTTCCCAGTGGGATGAGGAATTCCTGGCTGTGTGAACCCTCTGGGAGAAACTGCTGCACCCAGCTGCCAGCCCCCCCTTTATCTCTCTGAATTACACTTTCCTTCCAGATCACCTCCAGTGTAAGGAACAACAACGCCAAGTACATCATCGAGGGGGAATACGCCAACACCATCTTCAAGGTGGAGGAGACCAGTGGGGATGTGTATGCCTTTGAGAGGCTGGACAGGGAGAAGAAGGCAGAGTATGAGCTGACAGCCCTCATCATTGACAGAACAAACAACAGGTCCCTGGAACGCCCCTCCAAGTTCATCATCAAGGTGTACGACATCAACGACAACGCCCCCGTGTTCGTGCAGAAGGTGTTCAATGGCTCTGTCCCAGAAATGTCCCCAGTAGGTATGTCCCCCAGCACCCATCTCCCTTCATGGCTGGAGTTGAAAAGCACCAGTTGTATTCATATGCACCTTGAAAATCCTTTTCTAGGAACCTCAGTCACCAAAGTGACAGCTGTGGATGCTGATGACCCCACAGTGTCAGGTCATGCCACGGTGACCTACGAAGTCACCACAGGAGGTGAATATTTCACCATTGATGACTATGGTAAGTCAGACACACAAATGTCCTAACCCTTTGTCCACACCCTTCGACGAAAATACAGTTTTAAGCATTCTGGAAAAGAGGAATAATCTTTCGAAAATATAATTTAAAACATGATTTAGAAAGGTTTTTCATTCACGCTCCACAATGCCACTGTCTGCATCTGGAAACGAACTAATAAAATCAGGATATCAGCTGCCATGAACAAAATGAAAAGATAAAAGGTCATTTTTTTCCACTTATGGAACATCTGACCTGGAGCTAAGATGAGTTCATGTTTTCAGTTCAGCATAGATACTGCTCCAGTGACCAAACAGGAAAAGGAAATACATAAATTCTGCAGCAAGATTTAGTAATCAATAATCATTTGCTTCCCTAAACTTTCTAGCTTAAATTTTGCCCAGTTTTAAAACCAATGTCATTATCTCTTATAACCACACTAGTCTGATTGAACAAAGAACACAGGTAAAGAGATTAAAAATCCATTAAAAGGAATATTCTGGATGAGCTCTCCTAAATATTCCATCATGCAGAAAAATTTCTAGCATTTCTTGAAAAATACCACTGTAAAATTGGTACTTAAAGCTGAATGTGTGGAGATAAAAACAGATAAAAATTTGCTGTCGAAACTGAAGAGATGTTGGACATGCTGCAAAATCTAATTGTATCTGATGTTATTTTTTCACAGGTGTGATTTATACAAAAGAGCCCAATTTAGACAGAGAGACCAAGTCAACATATGAGATTGTTGTTCAAGCCAAAGATGCTCCAGGTTTTTCTGGGGATTCCAGCACAGCCACGGTGATCATCGCTCTGTCCGACATCAACGACAACTTCCCAGAGTTCAAACAGTGTGAGTGCCTCTGAACAGCCTCACACCAGGGGCTGACACAAACACAGTGGAGCTCACAGCACAACTCAGCTTGCCTTAGAAATGCCCCAAAGAACTTCACATGTTCAGAAGCTGTTCTGTGTTTCAGCCAGAGCCACTCTTCCTGGGCAATGCACACCTAGAGCTGAAAACAAAAATCAGTATTAATTTCATCCCTTTGCTAAAGATCTTGACAATTTGGGGGTATCATTTATATTTTTACATGTCTTAGAGATGCACAATGCTAAATTCTCAATGAAATGTTTTTATGTACATCTGTCAAGTAAGAACAGTTTTAACTAAGTTCTGACTTCCATGTACACACTCCTTATGTATTTTTCTTTTTTTTTAACAGCATCGTTTCACTTTAAAGTTCCTGAAAACATTTCAGTAGGAGGAGAAGTTGGCAGAGTCAAAGTAGAAGATATTGATGAACCACAGCACAGAAATACAAGATACAGCTTTATCCAAGGAGAATTCAGGGACACCTTTGACATTGTAGCAAATCCATATACAAATGAAGGAATCATTAGGCCAAAAAAGGTACTTTTCCCCTTAACAAAGATGATTATTGTGGTTTTCCATGTGTAACAATTGATTTTTTTGTTTAGGACTAGCAGCCGGAAAAAATGGAAATGCAAGAAAATCAGCATGAAATATATTGATCCTGAACCAGCTCTGCAACTCTGGGAGAACAAGAGCTGTTGATTTCTGGTCCTTTTCAACCTCCAGACCTAAAATAGTCCAGAATTACTGCAAGGTGCAGTGGGGGCTGTGTCAGATAGTCAGGTTAAGCACTTCATGTTCCTCTCAAACTTCAAGTGGTGGAAGTGACTTAAGAGTTGAACCAAGTGGACAAGTCAAAGAATTCTTGCCTTCTGCAGCCCACATGAAACCAAAGTGGAAAATGTGAACAAGTCCACCTGACCTCTTTTCTAAAAGCCTCTTTGCAGTTTGGTATTTGCTCCAATCCAAGCCACAGCTCCCTTACTTTCCTCATAGGAAAAGGTGTTTTCAGAGCTTCCTCACTAATTTCTTATAAGTCTTTAAGACTCTCCAAAGCCTTTATTAGGATCTGTTCTTTGGGTTTTTTTAAATTCTCAAACCCACTTGATTTGTACCAAGGGACTGCTGCAGAGAATTACCAAACCAAGACTTTATTGATTTCATTGACTTGCTGTTAAAAAAAAAATAAATAAAAGAGGAGAGAGGACTATAAATCAGCTCCTGTAATCCTCAGATTGACAGGAATGTGTTTTTCCCTTCCAAATGTCTCTCTATAACTGCTAAGACTAGAAATGTCATTAAGAAGAGAAAACTTTCAGGAAAAACAGTACCAAGGATTTCAAGACTGGCAGTAAAATCCTTGGCTGTGGTCACAGTGAGCTGCTCCCCTTCACCTGGTGCAGCTCTTCCCCAGCTTCCCAGGAGCTGGGGGATGCAGTGCCTGCTCAGAGGAGGAGCAGTCAGACCCCACACACACTCCCTGAGGGATCTGGAACCAGCTCTTCCTCCAACACACAGCAGGCAAAGTTCACCTCCCTGTTTTGCAATGGGATTTTGGCCGTGCACTCGCCATAATTTTAAATGCCCAACCATGTGAGATAAAATATCAGCTGCTGGATAAGTCCCCTCACTTCCCTTTGCAACATCTACTCAAAGAGAAAAACAAGAGTCACCATAACTGCTGTGTACCTCAGTGTTTTTACAGTCTCAGGTGGTAGAACAAAGGAAACTTTGAAAGGAGCATTTCTTACTGCTTAAGCTCCTGGCCTTCCTGCCATTGTGTGATTTCTCTTATAGTCTCAGGCAAAAGGGAAAACAGGGAAGAGGATGTCATTTATCACTAAATGTCCCAGCTGCCTGCAGTGCAAATCTGCAATCTGCCTTGAGTGCCTTCAGAACACAAGGCTTAGCCAAGAGGAGAATCTCTTCCCCAGCCTTTGGGGGACAGGAGCTAACCAAGTTTTGGTAGTTACAGCATTATAAAAAGAAAATTATTTAACCCAAAAGAAAATTATTTTGCCAAACTCAAACTACTGGATGAATCTGTTCCACCCCAGAGGTAGTTTGTGCCATGCTGTGACAGAGAAGTTCAGCTGGGAAATGCTCTCCCACGGGTCCAGCCAAGATGAAATTTGGTAACACTGCCAAACATGAAATAGAGCACAGATCTTAAATCTGCACAGAGAGGCAATGGAAAGTTTTTTTAAACATGCCCAACAGAAGAATATCTGTAATTGTCTTGTTTTTTTAGCCCCTGGACTTCGAAACAGTGTCAGAATACAGGTTTAGCATTGAGGCCACAGACCCCACCGTGAACCTTCGTCATTTCAAACCCGGCAACCCGCGGAGCATCTCCACGGTCACCATCGAGGTCACTGATGTGGATGAGCCTCCTGTCTTCACCAGACCCACTTACGAATTCAAAGTGAGGGAAAACCATGCAGAAGTAAAAACACTTGGTTCAGTTCATGCAGAGGACCCCGACGCAGCTAAACGGAAAATCAGGTGAGACAACACCAGCTTTAGCAATCCTATTTAAAAATGCAGAATCCAATTTAAAAATATAGAATCCATTAATAGTGCCAAGAATTTGACAAAGAACCCAGACTTTGGCCCTGTGTTTTTAGAATCTGCATGCCAACAAAAAAAAAAAAAAAAAACAAACAAAAAAAAAAAAGTCCAATTTAATTTTTCCAGCACTGGAAAAAGTTGGATATATGGATACACATCCTCACCAAAAGCTGAACATAAATTTAATTTACCCATATAATTACCACATGGACATATGGATACACATCCTCACCAAAAGCTGAACATAAATTTAATTTACCCATATAATTACCACATGGACTTCCTGATAAAACATTTCCACATTTAGGGAAAAAAATATTAACCTGGATATTTTTACATGGTTATAATTTACTGTTATATTTTTTATTGCAAGAGGTTTCTCAAGCATGTGCTTAGAGAAGAAAATAGACTTCTGAAAGAGCAAAGTACAATAACCTGGAAACTCTTCCAACAGATGTATTTCGCTCTCACAGCTTGCATAGTTTTAGGGCAATATTCTCAGTCCTCCTAGTCAAGACATTAATGTAATTTGTCACACAAGAATTCTCTGACCTTCCTCTGAGAAGAAATGAAGTGAAACATGGCATTATCAGCCTTGCATTGACATACCTTGCTTTAAACAAAACCCAGATATATTCAGCGTAGAGCAAGCCCTAATGGAGACTACGTCAGGGTATCCAATAATGGAGTTATTCAACTTCCCAAGCCTCTGGACAGAGAATTCAGCTCTTCATACAACATCACTGTGGCAGCTGTGGAGATCCTTGAAGATGGTAAGTGCCACCCATTTCCCAGTTTGAAAGAAATCTGGGTACACCTTTCCAACAGGGCTATCAAAAGGGAAAGGCACAGCCTGACAGCCTGTTCCTACTGAGCTGGGAATGAAAGGAGTGCATCAAGGCTTTCATCAATTCCCAATCAAGCAATTACCTACAAATAGGTCAGAGAGAATTTTGAGATTTGTCCCCTGGCTTTGCTCTGCTCCAGGGAGTGGGGCAGGCCAGCCCAACTTGGTTTGATATTTCACAATTTAGACATGGCCTGTTCTGCCCATGTTGCTTTCATGCCAGAGAACAATGCTCAATCCATCCCCATGCAGTGGGAAGAATCAGGGAGCCATAAGCTACTGTCATTTGATTCCTGAGAGATCCTTGATGACTTAACCACTAGGAGAGATTTTAGGAAAATACCTGAATCTCAGAGGAAATGAGATTGGAGATAGAAATTCTCCATCACATGGGAGGCACAGAAGTGGGCACAAAGGGTGGGAAGGGGAGTTCAGGCAGCACTGGGCTCCAGGGCTGTGACCTGCACCCTTGCTGTCATTCCAGGCCATCTCTCCGACAGAGAGTCACACGCCCACGTCCACGTCCTAGTTGATGATGTAAATGATAATGCTCCAGAGCTTGTTTCTCCTGAGGAGCCCCGAGTGTGTGAAAATGCTGCACCTGGAAAGGTGAGACAGGGAGGACTTTTCCCTGAAACCTGAATTACTGCTTGACAACTCAAGTGAAAGATGTCTTTTAATAAAAGCAAGCCTCAGTTTTCATGCCAAAACACCTGATCATTTCACTGATTTCCAAAGCATCAGTGGTCAGGAATGTCTCTTAAGAATATTGCACTGTTGGAATATTGACTTTTTTCTGCTTGCACACATGGGCTGCACTGCTCCTCTCCCCCAGGCTCTCACGTCTGTCTATTAACAGTTGAGCCATGAAGGACAGTCAAGCTTTGCACAGCAAGAATCAGCAACTCAGTTCTGTCACACAAATGCTTGAATGTGATACTGAGAAGGAAACCCATTTCAAACTAGTAAGAGAAACATTGCTGCATGGAACATTATTTTGTAGTCACAGAGTGCATGGATCTGCACACACAAATTGTGTTACTACCTGGCACAGTGTTGGTATTTTGGACTTACCAAACTTACCACTCACACACAAGTGTTCAGCCCAAACTGAACTAATATTTGTTTAATTCAATCACCTTGTGTCATGGTTTAGAGGTGGTTCTCCCCAGTTTAGTGTTCCCACTGAAATTCCAAACCACACACCACTCACTCACCCCCTCTTCCCCTGCAGCAGGACAGAGAGGAGAACTGGAGACACAACAGGGAAAGATCATGGGCTGAGATAAGAACAATTTACTGGAAACAGCAACGAGATAAGAAAATTAACAGTAATAGCAACAATATAAATAACAAAAATGTACATATAGAAAAAAATAGAGCGAGTGCAGAGCAGCCACACCACCCAAAGTGTTCCCTCTGGCTCAGCAGCAGCATTATCCCACCACTCCCTCCACCACACCTGCTCAAACAGAAGGAACCCCTTCTCCAGGAAGAGTCCCTTTCCTTTCCCAAGAATGACATGAGGTGTTCAAGAATAACCACTGTGCCCCCTCTTAGCTATTAAAAAACATTAACTCTTTCCTGGCTGGAACCAGGACACTGTCACTGCCTGGACTCTCTGACAGCACACACAAAGTATTAATTTCACCTTAATTTAATTTTTAAATTTTACATTTGTGACATAACCAGACACATTTTTTATATTTTATATATCTAATGTACATCAGGTTGAAGATTTCAAGACCCAAGCATGTCCTCAGGCATGGCAGTCTCAATGGCATTTCAGGAATGACAGTCACACCTCAGAGTAGGCTGAAGACTTTAGAAAACACCATCTTACATATTTCAACAAGCCATATGTCTTTAAAAATGAGGCTTCTTTCGTACTTTCATTACACAAAATTTGAAGAGGCAAAACTGGTCTCTTTGAAGACCCACAAAGAAATTGCTTGCCTAAAAGAACTTAAAGAGGAGTATCCTGAGATGTCTGTGCCCTGCCCCTGACTGAAGGGTGTGTGGACACACAGCCCAGCTCAAATACTCCATGTTTTATCACTGGAGGCAATGTGCACTGAAAACTGTGACCTCTTCCACCCTTGTAGGTGATTGTCAGGATTTCAGCTGTTGACAAGGATGAAACATCACCAAGAGGTTTCTTCAGATACTCACTGGCCACAGAAGACAGCAACTTCTCCCTGATTGAGAACTATGGTAGAGTACCCCAGCAATGCCCTTCCTCAGCTCCCCAGAGTGGGACCCAAGGAAGAAAAGTGGTAGCACTGACCTGGGGTTGGTCTAGCTGAGCTAAGTAACTCTTCATTTTTAAAGGCTTAACATACTGAAAAAAAGTACATGTAATGAAACCAAAGCTTCCCTGGGTTCCCAAAAGGCTGTCTAAGGGGAAGAGGCACCAGCTGACTGGTAATCTGTAAGGACAATGTGGTAGAGCTGAGCACCTAATGGGTGTCCTTCCCTCTTCCAGACAACACTGCCAATATCACGGTCAAATACGGGCAGTTCAACCGGGAGCTCGCCAAGTTCCACTACCTGCCCGTCCTCATCTCGGACAACGGCGACCCCGACCTCACCAGCACCAACACTCTGCTCATCAGTGTCTGCAAGTGCAACGAGAAAGGCAACTTCACCTTCTGTGAGGAGAGAGCAAAGCAGGTTGGCGTCAGCATACAAGCTCTCGTGGCAATTTTTATCTGCATCTTCACAATCATTGGTGAGTATCGGACTTTTGACTCTCTGCACTACAGTGTGAGGATTGTTTTGTTCTTTCTTTAGCTGAGATTTACAAAACCTTTGAGACTATGAAAAGGTTACAAAGCCAGAAATGCTGTACCTATTTGATTCACCTCACATGCTCTTCCTCTCTGGCCTGTTAAAACAGCTTCAGCTGCAAAGCTGCTCAGACCTCTAGACCGGCCATGTCACTGGAGAGGCTATTGCACACATGTATCATACCCTTGATTTACTGGTACCAGCCTCATACATAGCTATAAAATAGGAAATTTGGGCTGGGCAATAACGACAGGATTCCTGGTTCCTATGGCAAAACTAGCCTGGAAACCCTTTAAGCAGTACAGTGAACATAAACACATTTGAAACAAATCAGCAGACCAGTACCTGTTTGCTGTATTTGAATTTTACCAGAGAAGGCTGAGTACTTTTTTCTTGCCTGAGAACTGGCCTGCTTTGCAAGCACCACAGAAGTAGCATCTGATGCTTGGCATTAGGATATTTCCAGTTCAAGGCAGTATTTGATTCAATGACCTTGTGACAAAGAGCATTTGTACTTGTGATTCTAGCTCAAGAGTCCCTGTCCAGACTGAACTCCTCTGACTAATCCTACAGAAATTAAATAGAAATTTAAACTATTTTAAAAATAAATATATGTTAAAAAAACACTCCAGAAAAAAAACCCCAAAACACTTCAGACTATGTCACGTATCTCAAATGCAATTGGTTTTAGTGTCTTACTTCTCTATTCACACGTGCTCATCTAAGTTTCCTTTGCAGTAATTGTGTTGCTGATTCTGCTGAGGAAGAGGCACAAGAAGGATCTGAGTGGGCTCGGGAGGAACGTGGCAGAGATCCACGAGCAGCTGGTCACCTACGACGAGGAGGGAGGGGGAGAGATGGACACCACCAGCTACGACGTGTCCGTGCTCAACTCCGCGCGCAAGAACGGCCTCAAGGCAGAAGCCGCTCCCTCTCCGTATGCACAGGTCCAGAAACCTCCTGGGAACGTCCCCCCTGGAGCTGGGGGCATGGAGATGATGATTGAGGTGAAGAAGGATGAGGCTGACAACGACAGGGATTTGCTGCCCTACGACACCCTGCACATCTACGGCTACGAAGGCGCCGAGTCCATAGCGGAATCCCTCAGCTCTCTGGGCTCGGGCTCCTCAGACTCAGACATTGATTATGACTTTCTCAATGACTGGGGACCCAGGTTCAAGATGTTAGCTGAGCTGTATGGATCAGAACCAAGTGAAGATTTTGTGTATTAAGCTCAAACTAGCCATGAATTTTCTCCCTCCCACTACAGATAGACACCAAGAGACTGCCAGTGGCCAAAGAGGAACTCACAGCTCTTCCCTCAAGCCATAGTAGGATTTCAAACAGGCATGGAAAAACCTGCAGTGAGGTTAAAAAGTCACACAGAGATCACGTATATTAACTCCCCCCAGCACTACTGTCCTTGTTAACATTGATTTTTTTGCCCCAAAATTCCTGCTCACTGACCTTCTCAAATCTCCCAGGGCACACCTCCTCTCCCCATCTTCCTCACTTCCCCAGGTTTTGTCCCCAGTTTCTCCCTCACTCCTCTCCTTCTGTGCTGTTTCCATCTGCATGCATCCAAGGTCACCCTCCACTGGGAGAGAGAGGTTCAGAGGCATTGGAAGGGATGTTTTAACCATCCTGTATCTCCAGCTGGAGGCTTTGCCTGCCCCTCTTGCAACATCTTTATTGATATTCCACACTTATGCTTACCCAGTAGAGGAGGAACATATGGTCTATCACTTAGTATTAGAAATTATTCCATCACTTTCAAAAAGAAGCATTATTTTTTCCTTCTTTCCATTCTATTAATTATTTTTACTTTATAGCCTTCTACTACATCTATGAGTTACTCAAGATAAAATTAGACAGGATTTTTAGACACACAATCTGGTTTCATCTGTCATTTTTAACAGCCTGATGACAATTTCAGGCACATTTCTGGCGTGCTAGAATTTGCTCTAGCTAGCAGAAAAATTGTTTTTTCTCTCTGTAAATAGGATCTCAGTGTTACTCAATGGAACGTATCCTGCAGGGCAGGAAATGTGGAGATCAGGGGAATGTTAAGACTCCAACAGTGTAAATCTCTCTAGGTGGAAACAGGTCTCTCTAGATTTCTGAAGAGGTTGAATAGGGGGCTTATTTAGCATTATTAAAGCAATAGCATTTTTTCAGGGACAAAAAAAATGAAGGGCCTCATTACTGTGAAACTGTTGTGCTTTTTTTCTAAGCAGGTACTGTAATAGGAGTATTTTCCACCTAGGAAAATGTTGTAGACTCCCAAACCAGAATGCTACACACCCACACACTCGACTGCATTAAAAGCACCACAAATGTAAGGCAGGTTTGGAGCTGCAGCCACCACGTCCCTGGAAAGGGACTCTGCTCAGTTTCCCACCTGGTGAAGAGCCACAGAATGACCAGAATGAAACTTCCCACATTGGAAGTGACCCAGCCAAATACATTGTGGAAAAAGCAGGTCCCTCAGGACCATGGCCTGTCTCTGGCTTCCAGCAGTGCAGTCCTGTTGCTTCCAACAGGAACAGAGCCCTACTACACAGATCCTCCGCTGTGCAGGATCTGTGCTGGAGCTGTATGTATTAGTTTAGTTGATTTGATTATTTAAATCTGGTAGCTAACCAAATAGTACTAAATATATTTTTTGTTTGTTTGTTTGTTTTTTTCTTAAACCAGTATGGTGGAACCATGCAAATTTGCTTTTTACTTGCTCACATCATCTCCAATTCACACTCCCTTCCCCCAGAATGTTTTCTTGGCAGGAAATAGCAATGCACAATAATGGTCTCACACTGCTCCTCACTGCTGTAAAAAGTTGTCCAATGCAATACTTGGCCGGACAATAATGGAACATCAACAACGTAATCACTCAAATTTTCAAATATGAACTAAAGGAAAACAGAAGGGAATTCTGTCCATTGGTCAAATCAGCTTTGGATCCCATCCTCTGCTTTTAAAAAGTACATTTTGGGGTGACAGCTGTGGTTTTATTTTGAATGGGTTCATTCTCTTTTGCTTAATCCAGCCAGGAGTAGAGGTTCCACATGTTTGTGTATTATAAAGAATGCTAACTAATAATACTTACAGTTTAAGGATTTTGTCAGTACCTGTGGTATTGGCTATTAGCAGGTAAAGTTAGTTATGAAATTATTTAGTGCAGTAAGTCAAGTACTTTGGCAGATATCAGCCAGATTCTATTATCTGGAATTGCTGTTTTTAAGCCTGATTTTTTAAAGCTATTTTAAGGAACACTGTATCCATTTCCAATGTATATGATGTTTGCACTGGACAGTTTCTTTTTATATTCCTGTACTGTATTATGTTGTTTTTTACTACATAAAAGCCAATCTCAAGTTTGAATTTTTTGCACATTAATGAGTTCAGCTCAGAAGACAATATCAGGCTTTGTGCCACAGTGACCTCAACCATAAAAACACTCGAAGGGAACCCAGCCTAGGCACCAACTCACCAAAGAACTTTCTGTAAAAGGCGTTTTCTCCCTCCCCTTGCACAGCTGTGGGTCGAGAAAAGCCCCAGGGGTGCACAGGGAGGCTGGAGCTCTGCAGCACTGCGGGACCTGTCCATGGCCCATAGACCTCTGGGATCAGCAGCCGGGCCTGGGGGCACTGAACCGCCCCGGAGCTTCTGCCCTGGATTGCTGCTCTCAGGTGGGGAAGAGACCCAGCCTGGCTCGGCACAGCCCCAGAGCCCCGGGGCAGTGGGATGCAGATGGGAGCCGAGGCTGAGCCCCACGTCCAGCCCAGCCCAGCCCAGCCCAGCCCAGCCCAACCCAACCCAGCC
>VXBS01000187.1:158189-176685 GCA_013400255.1 Sitta europaea
CCAGCCCAGCCCAGCCCAGCCCAGCCCAGCCCAGCCCAGCCCCCCTGGACTCGCAGCAGGGTCACTCTGTGGTACAGACCCCTCCAGCTTCCTCCAGACTGACACAGGACAGACACAACAAAACACATCAGTGCCAGAAAATAAACCCAGCCCAAAACCTGCAGTTGTAGGCAGCACAGCTCCTCACCCCCTCTTTTTGCTACTGCTAATGACTACCCCAATATATTCCAAAGATTATTCTAACCCTTTAAAAAAATCACATCCATTTTCCCCAGATATGGCACTTATAATTTACAAAGGCTGGAATAAAGCAAAAAAGTTCAATTCCTTTACTGCTAATTGCCATGAGCAAACTCCAGATCAAACACACTTTAGCACAAGTTATATTAAAAACACAATAGATGTGCTAATTATGTTATAATGAAATGCATTTTTCCATAGAAAGAATTTGATTAAACAGCTACTTGCAACTTGTGGGAGAGAATCTCACAAAGGTTTTCATTATTCATTTAATTAATATGCACTTTAATCTCTTATCCCTAAAAATATATCATAAATTATTATTTTATTACACTCACATCCAGAAGTTCATGCCATTTAGTAAAGGTTTTTTTTACTCCCACCCCATTAGAACTTTTTATGAAGCAGTGGTTTGTGATGAGAATCCTTGATATGTATCAAAGCAGCAATGAAAAGCTGTCTGAATGTGAACACCTGGCACAGCAGCACATCCCAGGTAGGGCAGGCAAGCCAAGGTCCCCTCATCAAAGTGAACTTACACCAGTCAGTGAAAGAAAGAACAATTCTATGATTTATTGTCCTATTGCTGTCCCATGCGACTGCAACAGCAAACCCAGTGAAAACAGGAGGATTGGTTATCTAAGGAAAATCAAATAATCATTTCTGAGCTCTTGTTCTTCAAGAAGTGCATTCTTCCCTTTCCTCCTTTCTCCATCCAGGGCTCGGAAGAGCCCCGGGAGGGCCCAGCCAGCCCGGCAGTGGCACCTGCCCTGCCCAGGAATTGTCACCCTGGCAGGACTGACTGCAGGGGAGAGCCTGCAAAGACTCACTGGTTCTTGGAGCTCAGAGTCCGGGATACAGATTTATCTATACATTTATTTTACATCTTTTCACTCCCAAGCTTATGTGACATACAGGGGAAATGCTCTGGTGGCAGTGAATACAGTGATATATTCTCTTATTTGGCTAGAAATAATAGTTACGCTTATTTTCATTACATTTCAGGTGGGGTTAGGACAAAAATAAATAATTACCATCTTTTCAGACCTATTCTCCCTTTTCTTTCTTTTTTTAATTTCTTTTTATTTAAATAAATGTTTCAAGTTCAAGAGGGTAAGAAATAAAACTTGGTTTTACTTCAGAAACTTTCTGGAATGAAATACATCACCTAGGTGATATCTTTCTCATTGAAATCTTCCCATTTCCCCATCTCAGTGTACCACAAGTCATCAAATCCTACCAGGAAATGAATAAGTCTGATCAGATCACAGTGGAAGATTTAGGCTGAATCTTGTCCATAGAAAAAAAACATAACAGAAAACAAAACAGCAAAGACACTCTTTTAGGCTGCAGCAGAAAAAGGGAAAATAATACCAGAAAAATGCTTTTATGAGCAATAAACATGCATGGATCTTTGCTGACATCTCTCACCTTCCTGACTTTGTTCCTGCCTGACCTAAAGGAAAAGGGAAAAACATTTCCTTCCCCTTACCCTCAGTGAGGAGCTGTCCCACCTGCTTCCCCTCAAGACTCTTAATTCATCCAGTTAACCCCTTCATCAATGTCACAATCTGTCAGAAACTCTTTAATTCCTCATTAAAAAAGAACCTGCACTCAAAAGCCAGTGCCCTGGGTGAAGTCACCAGAACAAAGCAGGACAGAGCTCCCCAGGCAAACACACCCAGCAAACCCAACACGGTAAGCTTTGCCAAAAGGCAGGGACAGCCGGGCTGCAAACGGTCCAGGAGCTCTTGTGGCAGCCTCGGGAGCCCAAAGGCTGCCCCGCAGTGCTCCCCCAAACCTGAGCATTCCCAAGTGGGGAGGGTCAAAGGCAGCCCCAGGCACCACAAACTGCTCTGAACTGGGGCAGTGCAAAGCCTGAAACGCGATCCCCAGCTCCAGCATTTAAAAATGGCTTTTCTAAACAGCTGTCTGGGCTTCCCTCTTCCCCCTGAAAGAGCAAAACTGAAGATCCTAAAAGTGCCAAAGGCCTGAGCTGCACTTGGTGTGTCCCACAGCTGTGTATGAGGAATGCAGGCTGGTGCCCTGGCACTTCAGGGAACTTGAGATTTGTCCCTGCTTTCAGGACCGGGACACTGCCCTCCATCCCTGCTCCTGGAACACTGCCCTTCATCCTGTGATCCTGATCTTGGCCCCAGGACACTGCCCTGTACCCCATGTCCCTGCACTCAGCATCAGGACCCCGCCCTCTATCCTGTGTTTCTGCCCTTGAACCCCGGACACTGTCCCCTATCCCGTGTCCGTACTCCCGGGACACTGCCCTCTATCCCGTGTCCGTATTCCCGGGACACTGCCCTTTTTCCCTTTATCCCAACACAATTCGCGGCCCCACCGCAGCAGTGCGGGCTGCAGTGACCGCTAGTGGCCGCCAGGTGGCGTCCGATAGCAGCGCTGGGCACGGCCGCGCCCGGCGCTCCCCGACGGATCCCCCAGGGATCCATCCCTCATGGATCCATCCCCCAGGGATCCATCCCTCATGGATCCATCCCCCAGGGATCCATCCCCCAGGGATCCATCCCTCATGGATCCCTCCCCCAGGGATCCCTCCCTCATGGATCCATCCCCCAGGGATCCATCCCCCAGGGATCCACCCCTCATGGATCCATCCCCCAGGGATCCCCGATGGACTGATCCCCCATGGATCCATCCCTCATGGATCCATCCCCCAGGGATCCATCCCCCAGGGATCCAACCCCCATGGATCCCCGATGGGCTGATCCCCCAGGGATCCATCCCTCATGGATCCATCCCCCATGGATCCCCGATGGACTGATCCCCCATGGATCCATCCCTCATGGATCCATCCCCCATGGATCCCCGATGGACTGATCCCCCACAGATCCATCCCCCATGGATCCCCGATGGATTCCTTGTGGATCCCTGACAGATCACTCGTGGATATCCAATGGATCCCCACTGTATTCCCACTACTGCCCACGCTGCTTCCCTGTGTGCCACCTCACACCGACCATGGTCAGTGACATTAGTAACGCCCCAAAGGTCATTCCTTCATTCATGCTTTAACGCTGACTCCACAAACATTCTCAGACATCTGTGGGAGTCAGGGAGGCTGCAAGGCTTGGATTTCTGAAGGAAAAGGCAGTGATTTATTCAGGCAGCAGCTCTGAAGGGCGTGAAGGGCAAGGGAAGGACACTGGGGAGAAGATGCAAGCTCCAGATGTCTCCTTTAATCAAACCTCAGTCCAGACCATCCTCCCTGGGGCACCTTCTGCCTGTCTGCCAGGAGAAGTCAGCACCAAATCCTGCTACTTTGTCCCACGACACTGCAATCCAATTTTGGTGATGAAGATGTCCAACCCTACTTCTCTAGAATATTCTCTTTCCAAAGCAAACTATAACTACTATATGGGATTTTCTGAAGCAACACCAAATAATTTTTATCTTCTGTGACTCTTGGTTCTGTTTTGCCTTGAATGAGAACATGTGTTTACAAGCACACACCTTATCCACTAGTTATAATTAGTTAATTATTTATGTTATAATCATGCAGCAAAACTTTCCCAAGTAGCCACAGAAACAAACCAGTAACAAAAATGTACCAGGAACCTTTCAGTGATAACCTAAAAGTTGGAAGTATTCACAGAAATCCTGTCATACAGTTACAGATTATTGACCATCTGCAAGTCAAAGACTCCTTGCAAGTGGATCCAGTTCAGCAATTTACTCAGCCTCTATTCCTCTCTCCTGCCCCTCCTCTGGACAGGTTACTGCAACCCTGCTGATGCAGCAGCTCTGCCAAGCTCTGTGGAGAGAGCACAGTGGGAAGGACATGCTCTGCCTTTGGGATCCTTTGGGATGCCACCTGCAGATCATCAGGATGAACTGGTCAGCCACAAGGAACAGCAAACACCCAGGTCAGCTTAGGATCTGTTTATGACACTTCACTGGGCTAAGGTATTGACAAGGGTTACAAATTAAGTGATTGTGCACACTGACAATCTGTCCTGAACATCCCTGGACAGCAAGCAGGATGAGAAGGGAAGAGGAAAGAGATACAGCAGCAGGCGAATTTGTAGGTCAAAAAGAGGAGAGGAGGAAAAACGTTATTTCTCCCTCTGATCGAAAAAGTTCTGCTCTACACAGGAAGCAAATTCCCTGTGAGCAGAGCCAGCCTGGAGGGCACAGCAGCAGCTGAGCCACCTCAGCCTGCTCAGCTCACACCTCAGCTGCCCCACGGGTTCCATCCAGCCCCCCTGCTCCTCCCATCCCCACAGAGTGCCCAGCACCCTGAGCAGTCCCACCCTGCCAGGCCTCCTGTCCAGAGGAGCAGCTGACAGAGTGAGGGCTCCCCCAGAGCTGCTGCCCTGGCACAGTGACAGCACAGGGGACACCTCCAGCCTGGCCAGCAGCTCCTGCCCTGGCAGGCAGCCTGGGCTTGCTCCAAGGGCACCGAGGGCAACTTCTCTGCACACAGTGCGTGCAGCTGGGATTTGCCACGCCTCGGAGCACAGCCTTCCTGGCAGAGGAATCCCTGCTGGAACAGGGGGGAGGATGGATAATGATGGGTGTGTGCAACACAGCTGGGGAGGAGCAGCTCTCCTTTGTATCACCCAGCTGGGTAGGAGCCATCGACATGGATGCTGAAACTTCCCAAATGTCACTGCTGGCTGCTCCAGGCCTGGGGGTCAGGTGAGCTCCCACTCCTGCAGTGTTTGCAGATGTGGGGCAGGGATAAGCAGGGCCCTGCTCTCCATGGATGTCCAAGCCTGGGAATGATGTGAGCTCGGCAACTGCAGCCAGGTGAGGATCCAGAGCAGCAGAACCCACAGCCTTTGTGACCAGTGCAGCCAGGGCAAGGCTCAGATGGGCAGTCCTGCTGCCTCTGAGAACTCAACAGCAACTGCCAGCACAAGCAGAAGGCCAGGCTAGCAGGGATCTACCACGAAACTCAACTGTGTGAAAGAGCTGGCACCAAAGAATACACCTGGAATGCCAAGGGATAGACACTGGGCAGTCAGAAATGCCAGGCAGCATGCTGGCAAAAACATCTTTTTGTCACTCTGTTTACTTGGCAGTGCCCACTTGTCACTGGCCTGAGAAATCACAGCTTGAAGAGCCTCAGATCTGCCTCTCAGGGCCTGCCTGGATCTGGAAAAACTGCCACTCAAGCCAGGCAGAGAAATCACTTGGAGGAAGTACAAAGCATTAAACCTTTCCCAATCAATGCCATAAAAGAACAGCCAAGACCCCTCTTCTTCCCTTACTAGAAGAGCTTTGAGTGAACTGGAAAAAATAAGAGATTCCCTTCAATCCTGGTAAAACAATCTCCACAATTAATTCCTTCCTATAAATATGTGATTAAGTGTTAACACTAATCAGAACTGGGCTTTTTGGATTTCATCACCTCTCCTGGATTTTCGTGCACACTGATACAAGCACTTGGCCAGCACTCAAGGCTGCCTGTGCCTCTGCTGTCACATCAGTCACTCCTGAGGGAAGTGGAAGCACCACACAGCCTTGCAGGAGAGAGGGATCTGGCAGAACATTAAATGCTGACCAAACTGACTATGCCAAGCTGGCTGCCTTTGGTATTCTAGGAGGAAATTAGGACCTATAAACATCATGTGCTAATAAAGCTTGTTTGCAAGAGCAGAACTCAGGGCTCGTACCCTCACTGTGACACAGACCTCTTTCCATCTCAGGTACATCATGTAGGCCAATTTTTGCTTTTTCACATCAAGAGTTCAAAGTGGGAATCCCTTCTGAAAGGTCCTTCCCCTTCCTGTGCCACAGGAGCCGTACTGACACACAATAAGGGTTGGTTAACATGCAGCAAAGCATCCTGAATAAGAAATATTCTCTCATGTTTACTAATTTTACAGATGAAAGTTTTAGTACCACTCATCATTTCAAAGCAATTTCCAAGCACAAGAGAATTGTGCAAAAGATCCATAAAAACTTGTAAGTAAGATGCCCTGCCCTGCCCATATTAACAGCTCTGCGTGGCATATATAACATTATTCCACTGCAATTAACAGAACCTGTAGCATAACACAGGAGGGGAACCTGCACCTGTGACCAAGGGTGAGGGGTAACAGTTCACACCAGGCAGTGTTAAAACAAGGCAGTCACACACACTGGAAGTTAAAATTACTGTCTTAGGCATTTATAACCCATGGCACAGCCACAAAGAGTGGTCCACTGTGTGCAGAAAACACTGGTGAGAAATAAAGCTTAAGTGTTATTTCTATGAACAACAGATGAACAACACACCTCAGGTGGCTCTGTATGGGATGGAAAAAGATTTAGTCAAGGGATTCAAGTTTCAGTGCCTTTTGACTACTCTGATTCTGCCTCTAAGAATAATGTTTATCTTAGTCATTTGTAGTACTCACATCAGATTTTTAGTGCAGCTGCCCAAACCACCCTTTCTCAAACCACAACAAATAACCAACACTCCTTTGTTTTTCTTGTATAACTAAGATTCTATTTTCTTAAATTTCTACCCACCTCTGATGTTTCCAACTGCCAGGTTCAGAGGCCTTTTCCTGGCCTCAGAGGTGATTTTCTTGCCCTCCTCTGAGCACTGCACAACTAGTTCATCCTGCAGGAATAAGTCTCTTAGTGAAATCAAAAATATGAGTTTGGCTATACTGCTGTTCAGCTGCCCATTTTCCCACACAGAGCAGTCAGCAAAAAGTCCACATGGCCACAGGCTTCCAGAATAAATATAAATATATAACTCTGCACAGCTCTGATCTGAACAAGACTCCACCACTTTTACAGTTTCTTTCACACCATGATGCTTGGACAAATGTTTAATCCCAGCACAACACATTGCAAGCACCAAATGAAGATTTGGAAGCTGAGTTGTAGGGCTCTGAAGATGGGCTAGGCCCAGAAATGCTGGTGGAAGCTGAATCACAGAGATCCTGCTGTATGCAGCTCTGCTGGGCAAGCTATTCCAGCCCTTTCCAGAATGTTTTGCTGCAATGGGACAGCCTGAGCTGCAGTAGCAGGTTTGAAACATAGAGAACATTACAGCAGCTGATCTTATTCCTTCCAATAAACTCATTTTAAGAGATTTTTTTTCTGCTGATCCACCTATCACTTGCCCTTATCTCTAGATAGCACAATTGCCTTTTTTCTGCCATTTTCAGTTAGTTGTGATTTTCAGATTCAGCTTGGAGGATCTTCGTTCAATATCAAAGAAGCGTATTTTTTTTTCATGTTTCATTTATCTGAGAAAACTGGAGGTTTCCTACTGAATGCTGTGCATGTGATTGCACTGCAGCCAGGAAACTCTGTTCTTGCCAAGTAACAAAAAGCTGCAATACTTACCTACCAAGGAGTCTGAGAAAATGAAAAGTCACCAGATATTTCCACAGAAGCAGCCAAAGGAAGGAATAAGATAGAATGAGCGGGGGGCATCAAGAGAAGCACACTTCCCAGCTGTGACATCAGGCAGTGGGAAGACAAAACAAAACAGAATGAGAGTCCTCTCTTTTGAGAACACAGTTTGGGCTTGCTCAGCTTTGAGTTTGTTATCCCTTCATCCCACCTTCCCAAACTGGGAACTGTTCTCTCCAGGCAGGCCCCAGCACCTTTCTGCTCCCCTCCACCCCCACCTTTCCAAACAAGAGCCCAAACCCCTCTTCTTGTTGCACTCTACCCATCCCAATGAGCATCACAAGGTTGCTATCTGAATTAATTAAATCTGCTTTTTCGACATTTTTCAGCTGTAGGGAGAGACACTCCCTCCTCCTCCAGCATTTCACTCTGCTGCTGAAAAATGGCAGCAGAGCCACAGGGAATCCCAGCCCTCTTTGGCCACATCAGACCCCCAATGTCAGTGACAGCAGCACCTGATCAGAGCCTCCCAGCACAGGTTTGAGCTGCAGAGAGCAGATCTTTTCAGTGTCCTTCAGCTGTAACGTTCCAATTGACTCACCTTCAAAGGCAAGACATGATCTAAGCCAATTGGTGTACAAACCTTCTCATTAACCAACTGCATTTATCCTAAGCCTCTAATGTCATGTTTCAGAATAAGACATTTTGTTTAATCCCATCTCTAGGTACAGCTGCTCTAGGATTCTGATTTTCCTCATAAGTAATCCTGGGTTTCACTTAAAAGCCTAGTGCTCTGTCAAAAAAAAAAAATCTGATCAACTAATTGCTTACTTTTTAATAAAACATTCTAAAACATAAGTGATGATTGTGGGACCACATATATATACCTAAGGAGTAAACAAGGTCATATCACTTGAATTTTTCTCAACTTACAGCAAAAATCCATTATTCATATATTATGTTGTCTTGTGTCTTGATACAACTATTTTTTTATTAGCAATTAACACCACTCAATGACAGGAAGATAATTTTCATAAACTGATCATTTCAATGAGGATTTCTCAGTGAATTAATGGGGCTTAGCTGTCTTTATGTAATAAAATATGAAAAATGAAATGCCAAACAGAAAGGTGTACGTTTCCTGTGCCTTGTGCAAGCTTCCAAAACCATGTGCAATCCCACCTAACAATGCCTGGTTTCCCTCCCTCTGGTGCCCATTTCAAGCCCTCACAGGGAAGTACCATGCAATTCCCAAATCCAAGTTCATGTACAGAGCCCCTTGAGGGTGGGTGCACTCTGCAAACAGATCTCTTCACAGCAGCACTAATTAATCCCTTTTCAGCAATAAATTCCCTTTCTTTACTCCCAACCCTCACAGGGCTGTACCTGCACCATTCAAATGCAGCCGAATTTTGGTCTCCAGCGAGGGTCACCCAGCCCCTCATGTGGGGCAACTAAAGGGAAAAGAAAGGAAGAACATGTACAGAAAGCTCTAAGTGGGTGGGACAAGTTTTCATTTTGCTGTCAGTTCACATTGCCAGGTACAAAGTGATTTTGAAAGCAATAGAAAAGCAGTGTAATCACAGCATCCACAGCATGGCTCCCAAATCCATTCCTGGCAGCCCCACGGGTTCTGCACATTGATCATTGCAGCCAAAGCTGCACTTAGCTCCAGACTAAACACCATCAGGAGCCAGGGTGGTAAATAATGCATTTCCCTGGGGCTTTTGACTGAATATGTGATCATTTCATGCATTTCATACCCTGACACAGAGCCACCCACACAACAAACTGTCAGTGTGCTCTCCCTGCATCACCTGGGGCTTAACTCAGCCCCAGAGAACCAGCATCAGGCTGGGGAACGAGGCCTTTGGTGGCCCAGCAGCAGCACAGAGTGAGGTTTCTGTGAGCCCCTGCTGGGCTCTGGGCAATGCTGGCTCCCAGTCCTTGTGTTTTCTTTCCAGGAGATGCACAAGCAGGACCCACGGTCACTCTGCTGTGGCACAGCAAGCATTAGCTCAACATGTACAACACAAACAAGGCCTTCTCATCTTTTAAAAGCATGCCCCAAATCTCTTCTTGCATCTCTTCTGTCTAAGGGACAGTCTCTACATATGCACAGAGTTTTTTCATTTTGGCTTGAATATCGAGGCCCAACAGTGACTTTTTTATCAGCATTTTATCAGTATTTTCCAAGGCAGGTGCTCATAGGTGTCAGCTGGCACTGCTTTCCTGCTGCCAAAGAACCCCAGCAGCAGCTAGAGGGGTGATACCAGCTATTCCTGGATAGCTCTCCAGGGAATATCCCCCAGTTCAATCTCACATTTCAGAGCAGAGGGGAGACACACCCATTTTAAGGTGTGATCATTGGAAACAGGCTGGACAAACTGGTATTGCACCCCTGCATTCATGTTATTAGTGTTTGCTGTATTTATAAGAGAACAAACTTAAGTTTGTTGTATTTATAAGAGAACATAAATTCACATGTTCTCTTTCCTTCTTAAAGCTTGGGCATTTAAACCAAATATCTCTGGTGATAAAACATGCTGCCATTTCTCAATATATATTTACACTATATTTCAAAATCTGGCAATAGAGATCATGTAGAGCCATTTTTACATCTTTTATATATATATGAATAAATGTTTTCAGTTCTAAGATTTAATAGCTATATGGTTTTGATCTTGACTCTTACTCAGTACTAAAAGAAATGTATTATCAGCCTTTTGGCCACAGATATTACTTTGAAGATGGACCTGCAATGAATTTATTATGTATAAAATACCAACACATTGTTTAAATAACTTCTTCAGGTCCAAACTGTTACTGGTGGTATTAGCAATCCAAGTGCCCCAGAATAAGCAAGAATAAGCAAGACTTGACCTTTTTATTACGTTCCAGCACCTGAAAAATTGTGTTGAATTTTTTCTTTGTTATTTTTTAAGGCTCTCAAACTCATTGCCAGTGTCTCACACAGTATGTGGAAACAAAAGGCAGCACGTGTTGAGTCCTTTTCCTCTGCAGTGAAGGGTTGAGTGACTTTCAGAAATAGTAAAATGAACTCTGAGTGTTTTATTGGCAGAAGCAGGGACTACTGTGAGATGGATTTAGATGAGCATGGAAATCAGCTGCTCATACCATTTTATTTAGTTTTGTTCATTCTGCATACTCATATTCTTAAGCAGATCTTCACCTGCTGGGAAGAGATCCAGGTGAGGCATTGGAATTTAATTCATGCTACAGTACAAAAACACGAGTAAACCTCATATTCCTGGTGACTTCTGGGCACATTAACACTGGATAACATCTTTGTTCCTGATGCTGGATGATCCAAAAGGAGCAATGCAGTCATTGGGACAACAGCTTTTTAATCCTAAGACACTTGCTTACATTGTTGTGTAAGAGACTTGAAAAACTAAATGGTACTAAATGCTGGTACAGAAATATATATATATATTTATATATATATGTGTGTGTGTGTGTATATGTATGTATATATATATATATAATTTAGCTAAAAATTTCAAAAACAAACTAATATTTTAACTAGTCATAAAAC
Organism: Sitta europaea; assembly: GCA_013400255.1. Lineage (NCBI taxonomy): Eukaryota > Metazoa > Chordata > Aves > Passeriformes > Sittidae > Sitta > Sitta europaea. The sequence continues at coordinate 169,321 of VXBS01000187.1, forward strand.
CAAGGCTCAATTCTTGAAGCTTCTTAGGTAAGCTGAATACATGAGTATTTAACAGGTGCTCATTTTGGGACCCTTTGTAGACCTTGGGAGTGGTTTATTTGTTAGAGATCTGAAGCAAAGTAGCATCAGAGCTCATGGATGAGAATCTGCACATTGTGTTCATTCTATTACTTTAATCTTCAATGACAGATAGTTAATTAAAAGAACTTTAACAACCAAAATAAAGGAGCCTCTAAAATATTAACCTATTCCAAATAATAAAGTACAAAGTATACACTGGAATTAAAAATAAAATTAAAATAAAGCAAACCCAAAAATCAAACCCCTCCAAAACCAGATTTTGTCACTTTTCAAGCTAATAACCAACCAAATTAGAAAAAAAATTAAAATGTAGTTGCCCTTCACTTTCTCCATCCCCTGTCTGTCACATTTTCAGTTAAGCTTGGTCCAAATCTGGGATAGCAAGAAGGGCATGCTCTGTCCACCTTGTGCTGTAAAGTAATGAAAGCAAGAGTGGCAGAGTCACATCTCCAGTGCTTGTGTTTGTACCATTCAATTGTTTCTACTGGGCTTCTGATAAAAGTCAATTGTCCTTTGAAGTACTAAGGAACAAAAATGTGGCTGTCCTAACTACAAATCACCAACTCGGGCAGTCTGTGGCTTCCTTCCCCTTCAATTATTTTCTCTTTTCCCAGCTCCTCCATCATCATTTCCCTCTGCAGACAGTTGTGCTGGCTCTGGCTCACTTCTACCTTAGAGTGCTCAATTCACAACTGCTCCTTTATAATTTTACCAGCAATTTTGGGAACATGGTGTTCTGTCCCAAGCATGCACAAAGGCTGACCAGAAATTGGTGCAGTTGGCTGCAGCACCCCAGCCCCTCTGAGCAGGTTTAGCTCTCTCTCTATCAGTCTGTGCCACCCTGTTTGCTCTTCCCACTGCATTAAACACCAGCCCAGGCTATCCAGGTTTTACCCCAAATCTTTTTGTGTTGCAAACCTTTAGGGTCTGCTCCTTCTCCTTTGCTTTACTCTGTTCCTTTTGTCCCGTCCCCAAAGCCTGCCTCACATTTCTCTGCAAAGGAATTGCACAAGGCACCTGACTGCCCTGGTTTCCCATCTCTCCACATCATTTACCACAGTGCTCCTCTCTCCTAGCTTGTGAACTCCTCTGCTCTTCATAAGGTTTTAAACTAACTGCCAGACTGCTTCTCCCACTGCTCATTTATTCCCACAGGGCAAAACTGTTAAACAAGAGAGGTTACTCCCTTACTTTAATCATTAATAGCTTATAAAAATACATCTCATTTCAGAAGTGGTGCCAGTCTGTCAGGAAAACAGGAGAATGCTGATTTTTTTGGGTTTTTTTTCATGTTTCATATAAAATCTGACTGCATTTCCTGTGCAAGTCCTTTTCTATCACTGGGTTCTGCATCTCATCTCCTCTGGGGCAGGAGCCTTCCCAGGGCCTTATTCTACCCTCCTCTTTTCAAGCCCAATGCCATTTAAACCAAGCTGGGGCTGCACAAGAGTTTCATGAGCCCTAAGGTTCCTCCCCAAGCATTTTGATCTCCAGTCTGCATCTCTTCCTTACTACCTGTCTTGGCCTGCAGTGCAAGATGTAATGAGAAGCATGGATTCTATCACCATCTGTTGGAATCTGTTGGGGTGTGGGTGTGGCAACCCTCTGTTCATGGGGCAGATGTTAAAAACCAGCTGGGGCAGTTTTCTTTACCTCTGCCAGACCCATCCTCCCTCCAGGGACAGATCTGCTGCTGCTGGGCCACTGAGTCTCCTCTCAGGGCTGATGGACTGAGCCCACCCATGGCAGAGGCTGCAGCCAGGGCAGGAGCCCAGCATTCCCCCCTGGATACCCTCTGAGCTTTGGCACCCCAGGGCAGCCTGCACTCATTGCCAGAGGAGAGCAGGCCCAGCCACAGCTGCACTGGCCCTGCAGAGGGAATGTGCCCCTTGCTGGGGATCCCTGCCCCAGCAGAGCCCCCGTGCCCCTGCAGGAGCTGCAGCCATGGGATGGCTCTGCTGGAACCCCGACCCTCGGGGGGCAGGGGGATCCTGACTCTGACACTGGGGTTGGTTTTGTATCACTGCATTTTTATTTTAATTGTCCTTATAAAGGACTGTTGTTCCTATTCTCATATCTTTGCCTGAGAGACCCTTAATTTCAAAATTTATAATAATTTGGAGGGAGGAAGTTTCCATTCTCCATTCCAAGGGAGGCTCCTGCCTTCCTGAGCAGACACCTGTCTTTCAAACTGAGACACTACCATGAAAAAGTTCACAGTTCCAGTGAGGAACTTGGCACCTCTGCTTATTCATAAATTTTTTACCACCTTTAGAGGCTCTGCAGATTCACAAACACTTCATAAATAAACTAGTAATAAAATGGAGAGATACTGACTTGTGCATTCACTGGTAAAACACAAACAGTGAATTATGGGGCTTGTACTTCAAGGTGAACAAAGTATTTCCTGTTAGTACTCAACAGTGTCAGAGAGATAAAATCAATGCTGGGTCACAATTACATTTTGGGCTGCTGCCATGCTGCCTTTTCCTCATTTGTACTTTGGGTTTAGGTGAACAAAGGCATGGCTGGATTCTCATTCTTGCCTGCACTCACAGCACTGCAGGGCTGCCTTCTCTGCCCTCTATCAAAAGGCTCTTTGAAAACCTTCCTGAGAGTAAATGACGAATACTTTACTTCAGTGTTAAAAATAAGAACTAAATCATAAAACTTCCAACCTCTACGAGGGTTACACTGACCAGCAATCTTTCAAATAGTCAATAAAGTACTCTGCAGTGTGGGGCTTCCTTTCATTTCCCTTTTCTTTGCTCCTTCCTGTGACATCTGAGGCACAAGTCGTGCTCTGCCAATACAGGACACATATTCTGTACCAAAAAAAACAGATTTTAAGCCTGGTGCCCCACAGGGCCATGGATACCCCTCACCTTAGGAACAGGTGTATCCATGTTTCATGGGACACAGGTGGATCTGATCAGCCAAACACAGGATTGCCAGCACCAAGTGCAACACCCATGTCAAAGAGTGGACCCACAACATATAAAATATTTTTAACTATTCTGACATGCAGATTTACTGCTATTGCTGGTGGTAGTGGTGTTACTTAATTTTAAATGCTGTGTATGACATAATTCAGTATTTCTCTCTATATATTTCCATATATTTATAGTTCTGTATCTCCACAGACACATATGCTACTCTTTGTTAGTAATCCATTGGCCATCATTAATTCCAAAAGTGCCATCAGCCTTTATAGCAAATTCATTCAAGGACCCATGGAAATAAACACTGAGACTCAACATTCACTGTCAGATGCTCTAAGGTCTTTGAAAGGTCAGCACAATATAAATTGCATAATTAGCTATAAATTTAATTAAGGAGTCAGAGAATGAGAGGGAAAAGAACACTGAGATGAAATTTTCCATTCTACATCCTTAAAAATTGGCATCAGGAAGACTGAATGCATTTAGGGGAAATTGGATTTTAAATAACAATCTTGGACCAAATTATTTCTTAGCATATATACATGTATTTTTAAAAAGTACAGCAGGCACTGACAGAATAACTCACCATCTTCCACAAAGGTCTGCAAGCAGGTGAATAAATAAGAAACTAAATCTGGTCCCAGAGCCCAAGAGCACCTTTTGTTCCAGAGAATAAGACAGTTGGCAAGCTAAAAATCAGAAAAATAGCCTCTGAGAATTTGGGCATGACATAAAATTCCTACAGCATCCTTTCCTGCCCATGGCAGTTACAGAAAGAGAGCATCATTCAGGTCTCATTCTTTTACATGGCAGGTAAAAGAACAGGACTTCTGCCTTTGGGTCTTCTGGATGCTGTGAAATATTTGTTACTGATATGCTTCATCTGTATTAATAATTTAAAATTATTTTTCCTATTGGCAGATTTTATGCTGAAAAAACAAAAACACTTGATTTAAAACTCTAGAAAATATTATTCAAAATAAATTTACTTGTCCTATAAATGCCAGCTGAAAAATGTTCTACAGTAAATGTATATATTTCAAATTCCATCCTTTCCATTACAATAGCTTTCAGCACGGAGGAAATTTTTTTTTTTAGTAATTCTACTATAAACCCAAACTCAGAAAATATTTTAAACCTGACAAACATCTGTTTGCTCTTGTTTTTTCAGAAAATTTGGAAACTTTTCCTTCAAAGGATTCTTTTTATTACATTTCAGAGCCCAGGGCACTGTGAAAGCACAAGATGATTCCTACCAAACTCTAGAGCCTCTTTTCCTGACCTCTTTTGCTCCCAGCAGCAGGTAGTTTTACTCAGCTGGCTCCACCACACCGTGCAGACTGCAGCAAGGGCTTCCCTGAGCCCAGGGCCTGGTGTAATCAGCTTTTGCAGCAGTGCCAGAGCACTGGGAATGGCCAGCACGGGGCAGGGCGAGCCGGCCCGAGGGGACGCAGAGCTCTGCAGACTCTACAGCAGGGATGGCATCGGTCTGCCCCCAGATCCTCCATGCAGAAAAGACTCTCCTGTTCCCATCATCGATTTTGCTCATCCTGAGGCATTTTATCCATGACTAATTGTATAATCCAACCGACTTTTATTTCATTACCACCTTTTCCACAAAGCAAAAGACGTGGTGAACAGTATCCCCCAAAGTCTCGCTATGAATACATAAAAATTCTCAGTCAAAAGTGATCTCATTATAGCAAGAAAATTTACTTTGTCTTATAAAAATTGGCTTCCAGACTGCAGCTTGCACTCAGCTCCAAGGACCCCAAAGCAAACCCCAGGAGATAGGAAGCTGAGCTGAGGTCTGTCACTGTGCTGACGGCAGCTTTATAATGAAGTCCCTCAACTGGAGAAATTGTAAAATCATCCAAGAATAGAATTATCTGTCTTCAGCAAAGGTTTCTCACTGGTTGGTTTTTTTCCTTCTCAGTAAATTGGGTAACAGCCACTGTGGGCAGCAACTCTGTGCATAAGGAATACCATTCCAAACTCTACCTAAATGTGCTTGGGCTCTCAGTCAGTCACACTCCCCATTTCTGCAGACTGGGAAAAAATGAGAAGGTGACAGAATTCAGACTGGAACCACTCAGGTTCACACAGGCACTGCCTTGGTCTCCCCTGTCCTTCTTGCCCTGCCAGAAGGACAAACTAACCCAAAGTCAATGGACAGGAGCAGCAGGAATACTGAGTAGTTTTTATTTTTGTTCCAGCTCTCCCAAATGCCATCCATAAGCAAACTCCTATGTGTTAAATTATTTATTTGTGGTGAAATTTCTTTAATATGAATCATTTTTACCAAAACAGAAAAGCAGATGCTACCAGAAGAAACAACTAAGGACATAAATTACCCACACTATCACCATGACACAACACAGCACTGCTGCACTGGGTGTGCAAATACGAGTCTGGCCCGAGTCCCACTTCCACAGCCAGGTTCCACTCAGCTGCACAGCTGAAGCAGCAAAACAGGAAAGCCTAAAAACTGAAAAACACACAGGAAAAAGGGTAAGCTCCACATGCATGTGATGCAGATTTGGAAATCAGCGGGGTGAGCAAAGCCCACACCATTCCAGCCCGCTGCAGCTGGGCACAGCGAGGTACCTGAGGTTCCTGGTAACTGTGGGGATGCTCCTGCAGGCTCTGCTGGATCCTGATGGGCACTCTGTGGTTTGACCCAGTAACAAATGTGCTCTGTGTCAGAAACAGTCACAACTCCTGCTGCAGCAAAAGGACAAGACTCTCACAGAAAGGTCTCTAAAGCCAACCTGAGAGATTTCTTCAGAACTGCAAACACTGAGCAATTCCCCTGCATGCAAAGTCAGTTACTAAGGCCCTTTCCACAGTTTGTAGCTTATTTAATTGTCTGAGCATGGATATTTCAGTCAAACTTAAGATCCCAAGTCTGTCAGTACTAAGCTTAATACTGACACTGTGAGTAAACGTGAGTTTTGAACCTATCTATTCTATGGTGATATCTATTGAACAAAGATATCACCAAAATTTGCAGAAGTACTAAACATTAGGAATTCCTGAACTTTAAAGTGCAGAAAATATTTTGATATCCTTAAGTACAGCATTACACACATATATGATTCTTGACAGGCAGAATGAGGCCAAGGGACACATATCCAAAACCCGACACACAGAAAATCAGATTTTCTGAAGCATATACAGATTTACACCTTCATGCTATAACCAAACAACAAAGACCCCTAAAAGGAAGCCATGCAGTTTCCATTTATTGAAATTGTAAACAAGGAGACTTTCAAGGGGTCAAATGTTCTGAGGGGTTGAAGAAATTTATTACAAGGCAAGTTCTGCAGCAGCATTCTAAGGGATTTTAGGGTACCAAGGTACTATAGTTTTGGAAACAGGTACAGGTTTCTCTGAACCATAAGGAAACACACCTGTAAATTCCCATAAACCTTTATTTCAATTGCCTTAGACTCTCTTAATGATTGCCTGGATGTAAAAAGAAAAGAAAATTAAAAAAAAAAAAAAGGTGATCAGTGACAGCAGGAAACCTTTTACCATCGACCCCAAACTTCATTACAGCCCTGCATCCATCGCTGCTAAACCAAGGAGAAGCTGAAAAGCCTAAATACTGACAGCAAAGCTGTTCTGATCACAAGAACTTGCCCTGCAGGCTACAAAACCACCCAGGGACAGGGAAGTAAAGAAGGCTGCCCATCCACCCGTGGAGCTCCAGCTCCACGTCCCTACAAACAGGATCAGTGGGACCACTCTGCAGTGTCCTGGGTTACAGAAACTGCCACGGCAACTTGGATCACAAAAAAACCCAAACTGCTAACAGGGCATTCAGAAAAGGGGCCTCACTTCATACATTCTTCACCTAAAAAGCTAATGATGCTTTTCTTAGAGGTAAACAACCAGTTGTGGAAGCTCATACTCTTCAATACCTGCTGCAGCCCTGTTCCCTCTGTATCCAGCATGAGGGCATTTATCAAGCACAGTGAGAAACGTCCCCAAGATCCCTGGTAACAAGTCGGTCTTACTCCTGTAAAATGGGTTTAGCTCCCGCTTGGACTACATGACTACATCCTCCTCCTACCCCCATCCAGCCCCACGGAATTATATCCTCCGCACTGCCGGATAATCCCGTCCATCCCCGTGGGTTTACTCCAGCCAGTCCCTCCCTTTCAGCCGAAGTGCTGGGCTGGTCTCGGCTCTCCGGAGCCGCTATCCGCCTACAGCTCCTCATGCAGGCAGCGAATCCCCGCAGCAGCCCCGGTAACGCCGCTCGCCGCTGCCGGGCGCTGCCGCAGGAGGGATGAGCGGCGGGGTCAGCCCCGGCGTGTGCGGCCCCGGGCCCCCC